>SJYC01118874.1:0-11302 GCA_006408675.1 Madoqua kirkii
TTGACTAGATAACTTAGTAGTAATGCAGAATATTATTCATTCATTTTAAAGGTGATAACATTATTCAGAGGTGGTATTTTATAGAACATTCTCTTAGATGTACCTATTGAAATATTTATAGATGAACTGTGATATTTGAGATTTAAATAAAAATAAATTATAGTTTGAGGAGGGAGATATATGAGGTATAGATAAAAGGAGACTGGCCACAAATGGATTATTTTTGAATCTTGTGATGGTACTTCCAGGCTACTTCATTCAACTAGCCTCTCTACTTTTGCAGACATTGAAGTGTCCATAATAAAAATTTGAATAAAAAGTAGAGAATAAGGAAAGTATAGAGCAGCCTTTCTTTCATTTCAGAATAGCTTTATCCAGTTACAATTCATAGTCCACATACAAAAAAAAATGAATCCGGACTTTCAAATGTCCCTATGAACAGCTCACTTGAACCTTTAAAAAAATATTCAGTGATCTTTATTTCAGTTCACCTCAACTGTATTACCATCACAATGATTTTTTTTAAGTCAAATTAAATCCAAGTTATCTGGGGGTAGATTATAAAAGGGTGATTTCAGCCTATTCTTAAAATTTTCTTTTTCCAAATGACTTGGAACTATCAGTGCTAAATAGAGGCAGCTAACCAACCACCACACAAAGACTCATCTCGGATAATGGAAACTCTTCCCTCGTCCCTTCTGTCTTGTCCCATCTGTTTCAGTTTTTGAGGGTGAGCAGTATGTTTTCAGTTTACAAATTGCCCATGATATGACTGTGATAATTGTCAGTATCAGAGTTCTGAGGGATGCATAGCATAATAATGGATTTATTATGAAACGTTCCTTGGGTTGAACTCATTTGAAAATTAAGGCTTACACGTAGATCCTATTAGCCTCTAAATAGAAGTGCATTATTTGTGGTAAACAGCTTAAACTTTTACAAGTTTTTTTGACTTGTTTTTGGTGCGCTGGTTCTCTGTTGCTCAGGCAGGCCTTCTCTAGCTGCTGAGCACTGGCTGATCCTGCAGCTTCTCGCTACAGGGCTCCAGCGCCCGGAGGCTTCAGTAGCTGCAGCACGTGACACCCTCGCCGAGCAGAGTGTCCCCTGATTTGGCAGGTGGATTCTTAACCACTGGACCACTAGGGAAGTCCTTGGTTCTTTAAAAGTTTGATGGCTAGATCTTGCCTGGCTTTATTCGGTCGCTAAGTCATATCTCTCGGCAACCCCATGAACCGTAGCACACACCAGGTTCCTCTGTCCTCCACGATCTCCTGGAGTTTGCTTAAACTCATGTCCATTGAGTGGTTGATGCTATCTAACCATCTCATCCTCTGCCACCCACTTCTCCTTTTACCTTCAATCTTTCCCAGCATCAGGGTCTTTTCTGAGAAGTCAGCTCTTCGCATCAAGTGACCAAAGTAATTGGAGCTTCAGCTTCAGCAACAGTCCTTCCAATGACTATTCAGAGTTGATTTCCTTTGGGATTGACTGGTGTGATCTTGCTGCTCTCCAAGGGACTCCCAAGAGTCTTCTCCAGCACCACAGTTTGAAAGCATCAGTTCTTCTGTGCTCAGCCTACTTTATGGTCCAATTCTCACATCCATACATGACTACTGGAAAAACCATAGTTTTGAGTATATGAACTTTTGTTGGCAAAATGACGTCTCTGCCTTTGAATACACTATCTAGGTGTGTTATAGCTTTCCTTTCAAGGAGTAACCATTTTTAAATTTCATGACTGTACACGTTTACATGTGTATTTATCCATTCTTTGGATTTTGAGATCACTGTCCTTGCCTATACTAGACCAGCCTGGGTGTGCAACATTTCTTCCAAGGAGTGCACCAATTATATCTGTTGTAATGAAAAAAGTTCTTTCAAATGTTTATGAGGATAATTTCTGTCAATTCTAATTCTCTGGCAATATGAAATAAGGAGCTGGCAAGTGATCAAGGTGTGTAATTTGTTTTTCTGAGTCTCTTGGTGTTGGCTTTCTTTGAGCAGTGATAGATTGCTTTAAGAAAATTCACTGTAGGAGTTAAAAGACTTGATGAATTTATATTGAACTAATTTAATTACAAAATATTTGTTTACCTGATAAAGAGGATGCCAGAAGGAGATTCCCATCAATAGCCGATTCCCCTCATTGTGTTCACAGTTTAGTTCCTTTTGCTACAATTTTGTTTATATCAAATTTCCAGATCCAAGTGTATGGTGTGTAATAGCAACATGGACATAAACAATACATTTTTGTCTCCATTAGTTAATCCTTACATTGTGCATTCACAAGGGATGGTCTTGGTGCATAGCCTGAATCAGTGGTCTCCCCGTTTGGTGTCCAGGAATGCACATGCTGGTCTCTGGGGAAAGGAAGTATTGGAACCTATATTTGCATTTGTTTTTATGAGGAAAAACTGAATCACACTGATACTTGATAGGCTTGATGAAGTGCGCGTAGATAATGTAAAATAAATATACATGTATCAGGGCTGTGTCTTCACAAAGGTTGTTTTGGCTGGCTTGCATTCTGACTGATGAGCGCCTAGGGTGTCATTATATATTTTGAACTTCAGTCTAGGCTGTGGGCTAGCTTCAGCCTTTAGATTACGAGTAATGAAAACCACTGATGACTTTTAAGCAGAGGGAGGACATGATCAGAGATGCATTTTATTTAGTTATTGGTTTGTTTTTGGTGACGTGGTGTATGGGATCTTTGTTCCCCAACCAGGGATCAAACGCAAACCCCCTGCATTGGAAGAACGGAGTCTTAACCACTGAACCACCAGGGAAGGCCCAAGAGGTGCATTTTAGAAAGGTGGCTTGTGCAGAATGAATTGGAGAGGGGCAGAAACAGAGGAAGATGAGTTAGGAGACGAGTGCAGTACCCTAGGGACTCCACAGTTGTGAGATGAAAACTTGAACAGGGGATGGTGCAGCCCACATGGACAGACCTGGTGCTTTTGATAGCATTTTTGATGCAATTTTTTAAAATATTCTGTTACATGTGCCTGTGACTTTATGGGACATATTTGGTTATTCAGTACTGTGAAGGGATGTGTGCTGTGGTTAATAAAGATGTGCCCTAAATACATGGTTTATTTTTTCAGAATTTGAATAGACAAAAATCAGTTTAATAGCAGAAGCCGACTTGCTGCCTGTCTGCTGAGAACAGAGGCTTGTGGAGCCCTTGAGTCACGATTGCTCTCAGACAGTTGTTGACTTGCATTATTATCGGTCTTTCTCACTTGGACGTAAAGGCAGACACTGTCGATCGCTTTCCAGTGCGGAACCAACTCTGACATGTAGGAGGAGCTCAATAAATCTTTTAAACATGCTCAACTTGGGACTTGCCCATGAACATCAATTATCCTTGTTCTGAAGCCTCCCTGGCCCGCATCTGTGTTGTGAGAGATATCCCCAGGAAGGGTGGCAGGGCTTAGTGTTCTTGCCCCAGGCACTGTACAGTTTGGAAGAGCTCTCATTTGCAAAACAACCATTATTTATTTATTTTTCCAAGCCTTTTCCTGGCTGTGGAAGATGAGCCGAGGAGGAAATTAGATGTAGGTGTGTAGTACCCAAATGGCCACTGGCCTAACTGCAAGCAAGTAGTGTTGGGGCCCCTGAGCAGGTCTGGGAAGGGTGGTGGGGGTTGGGGGTGCTGCTAATGAGGACAGAGGTGCTTATGTTTTTGAGCATCATCCATTATGCCTCCATTATCACTTCTTTTGGGGTTTTAATTTTTATTTTTTCTGAAAGAACAATTGAAAAAGTATATAATCTAGTTTCCCTCCTCCCTCCTTCTGTGCCCCTGTTTTGTTTGGTAGACTATTTCATTAATTTATGTGGATTACAGATTAGCAATTAAAAAAGAACAATGGCTAAGATGTATTCAGCTCTTACTATGAGCTAGGTATTGTCCTAAACACTAAAACGGCTCAGCTACTTGCAGCTGACAATGCCCCTCTGTGTGGTGCTACAGAGAACCCCATTTTGCAAATGAGACAACAGAGACTTCTTAAATTTTTCTTTTTTTTAAAAACTCTTGGCTGCACTGTGCAGCACGTGGGATCTTAGTTCCCTGACCAAGGATCGAACCACGTCCCCTGTACCGAAAGCCTGGAGTCTTAACTGCTGAACCACTGGAGAAGTCTCAAGAGAAAAGAGACTTGTTAAGGAGGCCACAGTAGATGTGCACACTTTCACCCTGTCAGAGTTCATAAATGGTGGGCCTGAGAACTACACCCCCTCGGGCTGAGTCCAAAGCCCCCGGATGTAACTAGCACACTACCCCACCTCCTCCTGTAGTGTGATTTAACTCTTGCTTTCCTGGAGTCATTTCATTGCAGCACCCAGAAGATCGTTTCTAGTACAGTAGGCTCACTCCTCGGGGCACCTGGGGCTTAATCTGGATGCGGAATTCTTGGAGTGGAAGGGTGGTGCTGTGTTCATCTTCATACCTCTCCTAGGATAGCTACTCAGTAAATAAATATCCACTGCCTGAAACTCAGATGACCTCATTTCCCTTGTGGCTCACTCCTTGGGCTGTACGGGGTAGTGCCAGAAGGGATTTGACATTCATTTTGACTTTTTGGGAATGTGAGAGCTCAGATGAGCACGGCAGTGTGCCTACATGGTCCAGGAAGGCTGCTTCAGGAGCCTGTTGTATCTTTGGGTGCATCCTAGTGAAGCCTGGTCATGGCAGGAGTGACTCAAGATGCACTTGCTGATGCCGTAAAATTCCACTCCGAGGTGAAAAGCTGAAGAACCAAGTTCCAAGGAAACAATGAGGATTTTAATTGGTTTCATGGCAAGTGGAATTGCCTGGTTTTCCCTGCTTGTTCCTCTGTCACCGCTGCACCGCTCTACTCTGAACTGGGCACAAAGGCTGGTGGATGTGGATGGTGGGGCTTAATGCATTGCTGAGTCTTGGCTCGCTGATGCCCCTGTGGCGGCTGCACGGCACAGACAGAAAGAGTGGGGCTGTCCATTGTCCTTCCACCCTTTTGCGTAGGCCACACCTGCTTTTTAGTCTAGAGGGCTTTTCAACTGGGTCCCACAAGCAGCCCCTGGGGTGCTATTTCTGTCTTTTACTGTTTAGTTCCTTAACCAGTTGGAGCTATTCATACAGAGCAGTTGAATGGGTTAAGAAATATAGTGAGGAGTGACTTGTAACATCGGGATCCTCCCCGGCCTCACCCCAACATGGCGTCAGTGTGGTCCACTAGGACCTGACCTCAGGACATCCATGTGGCAGTGAGCATTGGGCAAGAGTAATCAGTTATAGCTCAAGATATCTCGAGGGACAGAAATCCTAACTTGATGACAAGGGGTGACAGGCAATTGGACCCAAAGCACACTTTACATTGCATTATCAGGGGGAGAGGTTACATTTTGGTTTAAAAAATACCCCAAACTTTATCTTTTTTGGAACTGCTGTAGCATAGGATGGAGAACAGTTGCTGGAGGAAGAATTAAGGGCTGTGTTTTGAAGAATCAAATCAACGATTTGTATTTTTACCTTGTGCTTAGTAGGCACTCAATACATATTTGATGAGCTTTACATAAAGAAAAACCTTGGGCTAAGTGCTTAACCTCTTTGGATCTCATTTTCTGTATCCATAAAAGAGTAAATCTGGATCACACGATTTGATGGTCTTTCCAAGTTTTGACTATCTGTGGCTATATTTTTTTCCTTTTTTCCTAAGAAGACACACTGAAGGAGGAGAGATTTAATTAAGAGAGTTCAATTAAGTCAGTGTTATCTTAGACGAGATCAGACTTTAAGGCATCCTTTTAATCAGACACTTTATAAATGGTGAGTTGACAGGTACCTGGGGAGTGTTAGAGACAGCAACAAGAAATTCAGAGGTCAGTATGGTCAGAGGTTGGCTGTAGTAATTTAGTCCAGTATGGATGGTGGCGCTAGTAGTAAAGAATCTGCCTGCCGATGCAGGAGACACAGGAGACACTGGTTCAGTCCCTGGGTCAGGAAGATCCCCTGGAGGAGAGCACAGTAACCCACTCCAGTATTCTTGCCTGGTGAATCCCATGGACAGAGGAGGCTGGTGGGCTACGTTCCATAAGGTCGCAGAGAGCTTCAAACATGACTGAAGCAACTTAGCACACGTGGATGGTAGAACTTCATAGTTGGGAATGTGGATCAGATTACTCAGACTAAGTCTGGATACTGGTTTTTCCGCTTATCAGCATGTCTTTATGGGGCTTCCCAGGTGGCATTAGTGGTGAAGAACCTGGTTGCCAATGCAGGAAACATGAGACCCTGGGTTCAATCCCTGGGTCAGGAACATCCCCTGGAGGAGAGCATAGCAACCCACTCCAGTATTCTTGCCTGGAAAGTCCCCTGGACAGAGGACCCTGTTAGGTTACAGTCCATAAGGTTTCACAGAATTAGACACGACTAAAGTGACTTAGCATGCAATGTGTCTATGAGCAAATGTCTCCTCTTAAGTTTCTGTTTATGTGACCCCATGATAATGATACACCTTTCCTCACACCATTGGTGGAAGGGTTGAATAGAAATGTCACTAAAACACTCGGCACAATGCCTAGTATGGAGGCCAAGCACATATTTTAGAGATAGAAAAGGACATGTTCTCCGTGTCCCTAATATTTTCTAGAAGACTTAACTAAACAGTTTGAGCAACAGCATTCTCTAGAATTCTCTATCTACTCCAGAATGGGGAGAATGCCTCAAAATATCTTTTATGAAAAAGATGCCTTAACAACGTTATATTCCTTTTTCTGACTCAATCGTCCGTCACCCAATTCAAATGTAGTTTCCCTTTATTTCAGGGAAGGAATGTATTGACCTACCAAAAGGATCATTCCAGTCTGTTAACAGTTTATTGTTTCTCATTAAAAATCCATACATTGGCATTCTGGTTATCTACTAGTCTTTTATGAGTTTAGTTACTGAGAGTTCATTATCCAGGGTTTTCCCAGCTGCAGGAACTAACCAAATCTACTAAAATGAAGTCCCTAGAGCAACAGAGGGGAAGGTCACATCCTGGACTGAGGTCCAGACCCCAGTGGGAAGGCCTAACGGACATTTGACTCCCCTGGATTACACTGAGATTACACATTTTCCATCCTCTGCCGGACTTTCCTATAAAGTAAAGGATCTCCACTGGGACCACTTGCATTACAAAGGCCACAGATACAGCCTAGGTCCTGGATCTGTTACCAGTCCCTCCTGATTCAGAGCATCCAAATGCAAAACTTAAGAATGTCCAGTAGTGAAGCAGGAACTCTTCTACCTTGGACAATAATTATAACCGCCTTGTGTTGATTGGCACTAAGCCAAGAGAATTGCATTTTTATGATGATTATGAAATGAACACAGAAAGCACGTGAGATGTTGGAAGCAACAGCTTGAAGCCATCACTTATCTCCCTCCTCTCACTTAATCCTTACAAGCATCCTGCCATGGGGATTTTAAATGAAGATATCCTCGTTTGATAAGGAGGGACCTGACGTTCAAAGAGGTGAGAAACACCCATAAACTCTTGGCTATTACAGGGCAGAGCTGGGGCTCAAACCCAGGTCTTGGAGGTCAAGCTTGGATCTTTTTATCTTTGCACTAGATTTGGGGTTGTCACATGTATGATATGTATCAGAATTTGCTGAGGAAATATTTGTGATTTTTATGAAAATGTCAGAGGCAAAATTCAAATCATTTTTACATCTTTCAAGTAGAAAAGGAGTCACAGGCTGTTTAGGAGAAGGAACAAGCTGTGTTATGGCAGGTCCTCAGCCAGGCTGAGTTTGTTGTGCCCAGTATTCCAAGATGCTTGAAGGTATAGCATGGCAATGGACTGTAAACCATTCTTCTTGCTTTACTTGTTTCCTCATGTGAAATTCTCTCAAAAGGCTATATAAAGAAAGAAGGGTAACACAAGCTTATACATTGATTTTGATTACTTTGGTTGGTTTGTATGAAACAGTAGCAAATTGCCGCCAATGCTCCCCTGACTCACCTTTCAGAATGAGCAGGTGCCAGTCCTATTCATTGACAAGTCTCTAATTTTACCCACAAGAATCCAACAAGCAGCCTCTCGACAATAGCAGTTTGCTGTTTCACACATTGTCATGGGTGAGCTGTTCTGGGCTTATAAAAAATGTTTACTTCCCACTTCCCATCCTATCAGCAGGGAAAATATGAATAAATGTCAAATAATGTGCTACCTCTGTCAAGACAGATGCCACACCTGTAACCAGGTATCTGTGAGAAGGCACTGGTTCAAGACTGGGCCATTCAAGCACCACGTTGATCACTCCAATCCCACAGAGTATGTGATGAGGGTGGGAGGGGAGCGCCTCACGCTCACTGGGAAAAGCCCGATAAAGAACTGTCCATGGCTTTACCAAGGCTGATGCCTGATGCAGGCTTTGGGTCTAAAAATTGTGCAATTGAGTTGGCCACCTGATGCAAAGAGCCAACTCACTGGGAAAGGCCCTGATGCTGGGAAAGCTTGAGGGCAAGAGGAGAAGGGACGTCAGAGGATGAGATGGTTGGATGGCATCACCGACTCAACGGACATGAGTCTGAGCAAACTCCAGAAGATGGTAAAGGACAGGGAATCTGGTGTGCTTCAGTTCATGGGGTTGCAAAGAGTCAGACACAACCTAGTAGCTGAACAACAAGGAGGTGTAATCGAGGAGGAGTTGGGTCCTCAAATCCTCATGTTGATGTCTGGAGCCCATACTTGCCAGAATGGAATAAAACAGAAGGAGCATCCAGTATACATTCAGCATGATGCATCTTAGGAAAATCTTGTTAGGGAGTCAGATATTCCAGAGGTGATGATGAGCAATGCATTTAGTCAGTAAAGAGCCAGTTTCATCTGAACTATTGTTTCTCCCTGAAAACAAACAAACAAACAAAAAGAACCTGGGGAAATGTTCTGCTGCCCTGAGCTATTTTCACCCGTACTGTGTGTAGATGCCATGGATAACTTGCGCGCTGGGAGGATCTTTGAATGTTCCTTCATCTTCTCCCTTAATTTAAGTCAGGGCCATGCTTATAGTGCAGACAGACTATCATTATAGATTTTTAAGATCTGCAAAGAAAGCCTCCAGCTTTGTGGGCCCAGAGCTTAAAAATCTTCCCTGACAAGTGATTTCTTTTTTATGCTTCACCTCTTTATTGAATGAATCAAGATTTACTGAGTAGTCATTACATGCAGCAACAAAAATCATAGCAGCAATAATTATGTAGTACAATGATGTCCTGATCCTCAGTGTTTTCTTCATTTCAGGCAGATGGCTAAGGGCTGGACATGTATTATTTTATTTAATCCACATGGCACACTACCCCAATCTCCATCCCACAGAAAAAGAAAGTGATGGCCGAGCACATTGGACATATTGGTGTCATATAACCTACTTGGACAAAGGCGTCACTTTTAAGCAAACTCTATCGTTCCACAAATCTTTGTTGAACACCTAATATGTGCCACTGAAGACGTGGGGACCCTCTGGAGACAGTGGGGGCTCTGATCTCAAGGACTGTCCTTCTAAAGGGTTATGACATGTGCATAAGCAACTCTAGTGTTAAATGACTCAAAACCCCAAGTCATCTTGCATAGAAACTACATATCAAAGAGTATCTGTCAAAAACTCTGTGTGGAATCCAGACACCTGATTGTTTCGTAATGGGGACTCAGCAATTTCTACCGCCCGCCCTTCTTGCCTCTGCCTGTCACCGTTCTGTCCAGCCTCCTTGAGTTCCTAGACCCAGTCTCTGCACAGACCTGTCTTGCCATGAAGCAGCTTTCTGTAAGATGCAGTTTCCCTTGGCACAGTCTGTTCTTCCCAGTCTAAAGAGTTCTTTTTTGTTTGCTTGTTTTAATAGCTTTGGTGAGATATAATTTGTGTAGCTACAGAAACTGTGTAATTCAGTGGTCTTTATTATATTCACAGATATGTGCAACTATCATTAGAATTAATTTCAATACTTTTCAACTGCAAAAAGAAATCCTATATCCATTATCAGTCACTCCTTATTTTCCCCAAGACCCCAGCCCCTGGAAACCACCATCTACTTTTGTTCCTGTAAGTCAAGATGTTTAATGTAAATGGAATAACATACTATGTGATTTTTTCTGAATGGCTCCCTTTACTCAGCATCAGGTTTTCAGGTTCATTTTTGCTTAGCGTGTATCAGAACTTCTCTTTTCAGACTGTTTTCTGAAAGTGATGCTGGTGCTGTGTCGCTAAGTCACGTCTGACTCTTTTGTGACCCCATGGGCGGTAGCCCACCAGGCTCCAATGTCTGGGATTTCCCAGGCAAGAATACTGGAGTGGGTTGCCATTTCTTTTTCCAGGGGATCTTCTTAACACGGATATCAAACCTGAGTCTACTGTATTGGCAGGCGGATTCTTTACCACTGAACTACCTGGGAAGCCCTTTCCAAAAGTAGCTGTATCATTTAACATTTTCACCAGCAGTGCGTGAAATTTCTGATTTTTTCATATCCTCACAAACATTTGCTATCTGTCTTTTAGATTATACCATTCTCTGGGTGAAGTGGTATCTCCTTGTGGGTTTGATTTTCATTTATCTGATAACTAATGATGTTGAGCATCTTTTCACATGCTTTTTGGATTTGTAAATCTTCTTTGGAGAAATACCTATTCAGATTTTGGCCCATTTGTAATTTTTCTTGTCTTTCTGTTATTGAGTTGTGAGAGTTCTTTGTATGTCCTATTAATATATACAAGTCTTGTATTAGGTATGTATATGATTTGAAGGTAGCTTCTCCCATTCTGTGGGTCATCTTTTTACTTTTTGGATAGTGTCCTTCAGAACACAAAGGTTTTAATTTCAATGAAATCTAATTTATCTATTTCTTATTTTGTTGCATGTGCATGACATAGTTAAGAAACCAGGGAGTCCCCTGGTGGCCCAGTGTTAAAGAACTGCCTTGCAATTCAGAGGATGCAGGTTCAATCCTTGGTCAGGGAACTAAGATCCCACTTTCCACAAAGCGACTAAGCCTGTGTGCCTCAACTACTGAGCCCACGCACCATGACTACAGAGCCCACACACCACATGGAAAGATCCCACGTGATACAACAAAGAATCCTGTGTGCTGCCACCAAGACCTGCTGCAGCCAAATAAAATTAATTGATTAATTAGCAATATCCTATTTATATTAAAAAAGAATCCATTGCCAAATCTGAGACCATGGCTTACTCCTGCTTTGAAAGTTTTATGGTTTGAGTTCTTACATTTAGGACTTTTATTCCTTTTGAGTTTTTCTTTTTTTTTTTTTTTTT
>SJYC01118875.1:0-11547 GCA_006408675.1 Madoqua kirkii
TACAACAAAGAATCCTGTGTGCTGCCACCAAGACCTGCTGCAGCCAAATAAAATTAATTGATTAATTAGCAATATCCTATTTATATTAAAAAAGAATCCATTGCCAAATCTGAGACCATGGCTTACTCCTGCTTTGAAAGTTTTATGGTTTGAGTTCTTACATTTAGGACTTTTATTCCTTTTGAGTTTTTCTTTTTTTTTTTTTTTATGTGATGTAGAGCCCTGGGTGATCTTTGGAAGGAATGATGCTGAAGTTGAAACTCCAGTACTTTGGCCACCTCATGTGAAGAGCTGACTCATTGGAAAAGACCCTGATGTTGGGAGGGATTGGGGGCAAGAGGAGAAGGGGATGACCGAGGATGAGATGGCTGGATGGCATCACCGACTCGATGGACGTGAGTCTGAGTGAACTCTGGGAGTTGGTGATGGACAGGGAGGCCTGGCGTGCTGCGGTTCATGGGGTCGCAAAGAGTCGGACACGACTGAGTGACTGAGCTGAACTGAAGAATCCAACTTCATTCTCTTCTTATAACTGTCTGGTCTTCCCAGTACCATTTGTTGGAAGATTCCTCTTTCTCCGCTGAATGGTCCTGGTACTCTTGCAGACATCAGTTAACCGTAGATAACCATAGGTAACACAGGGTTACTTATGGCCTCTCAGTTTCCTTCTATCTGTCATTACGCCGGCACCACACTGCTGCTTTGGGCCACACTGTTACCAGTATCCCGCTGCTGCCGATCAATCACATGCCAATAACACACTGCTACTCTTTCTTTGTAGTAAGTTTTGAAGCCGGAAGTGTGATTCCTTCAACTTTGTTCTTTTTTGAGATTGTTTTGACACTGGTCTGGGTCCTTTGGAATTCTGTATGAATTTTAGGATTAGTCAGTTTCTAAAAAGAAACCAGTAAAGTTTCTGATAGGAATTACTCTGAATATGTAGATCACTTTAAGAAATATTGTTATTTTAACAATATTAATTCTTTTGCTCCATGACCAAGGGATATTTCCCCATTTATTTAGATCTTATTTGAACTTTTCAACAATGCTTTATAATTTTTAGAGTAAAATTTTACACTTCTTCTGGTAGATATATTTACAAGTATTTTATTATTTTAGATGCTCTTGTAAGTGAAATTGTTTTCTTAATTTCATTTTTACATTTATTATTGTCAGTGTATAGGAATACTTTCACTTTTGGTATATTGACCTTGTATCCTATAACCTTGTTGGACTCATTTATTTGTTCTAATACTTTTTTTCTGGTGGATTTGTTAGCATTTTCTACATACAAGATCATGTCACTTGTGAGAAGAGATAGTTTTACTCTTAATATGATTTTCTTTACTTCTTTTTCTTGCCTAATATCGCTGGTTATAATTTCAAGCAGTGTTGACTACAAGTAACAAGAACAAATATTCTTGTCTTGTTTCTGACTTTTGGGGGAAAGCATCTTACTTTCACTCTTAAGTTTTATGTTACCTGTGGGCTTTTCAAAGATCCTCTTATTCAGTTGAGGAAATTCCCTCCTATTACTAGCTGGTTGAGAGTCTTTATGAGGAAAGGTTGTTAGGCTTTATCAAATGCTTTTTCTGTATAAATTGAGCTAATCATGTACATCTTGGTTTTTATTCTATTGATATGGTATATTATATTCATTGATGTGGGGGGTATTAAACCAACCTTGTGTTCTTTGGAATAAATTCCACTTGCTTATGGTGTACAATGCTTTTTATATGTTGCTGGATTTGATTTACTAGTATTTTGTTGAGGATTTTTGTGCCTGTATTTATAAGACACATTTGTCTTTAGTTTTTGCTTTTGTTTTTCTTTTGCTGCATTTGTCTGGGCTTGGCATCAGAATAATGCTAGCCTCTCCCATTGCCATCTCGAGGTATCCAGGAAACAAATCTCTGTTTATAAACAACCTTGGATGGTACTTGATGCAAACATTGCAATCCACAGGAACCACATATATCAGTGCCCCAAACGGCAAACTGAGATTACTCTCTCTGGTCACTCCCACAGTACTTTGTAGATGGATCCAGTGAAGAGTGGTCCTTTGCTGACTTTTCTCCTTCAAAGGGATGTCTGATCCCAAAACTAGTCAGCGCATGAGTATTTCCTGAGAAACTTTTTAAAAATTCAAAAATCATTCCAGATTTCAAGAATCTCTGGAAGTGGCACTCAGGAATTTGTATTAAATAAATCTCCCCAGGTGATTATAATGATTGGTCAGATTTGTACTCACTGTTACAAGCATGAGGTTTGAGCACTGGACAGGTTTTCTCTGCTGAATCTGGACATAGTGGATGATTAGTCAATGCTGTCATTTGCCTAGATCCATGGTTTACAAACTTTACAAAAACTTGATTTAGTGTGTGAGAAACATTTTACATCCTGACTCTGTACAAAATCTGTACATTTGTGTGTGTGTGTGTAAACTAAAACAAAGTTGTATGCAAAAATACCTACTCTTATTATAAAAAATATGCTTGGATTTTTTTCTATTCTATTCTCTTTTCATTCATTAATAAAAAAACAATGATCAAAACCCACTAATAAATTTCACAATCAACTAAGAGGTTTAAAACCCACAGTTTGAAAACTAAAATCCTAGAATGCATCTGAGAAGTCTTGACATTTTCCCCTATTCCTACGTTTCTGGGAGCCTCGATTTCCCCTTCTGTAAAGGGAGGAGAGCTTTAGATGAGATCGACTCTAAACTCTCTGGTTCTGTACCTTCGTTGGGTAGAAAGGGTTTCTTTGTGGGCTTCCTAAGTGGCACAGTGGTAAAGAACCCACCTGCCAATGCAGGAGACACCTGAGGCTCGGGTTCAATCTCTGAGTTGGGAAGATGCCCAGGAGGAGGAAATAGCAACCCATTCCAGTATTCTTGCCTAGCACATTCCATGGACAGAGGATCCTGGTGGGCTACAGTCCGTGAGGTCGCAGAGTCAGAGATGAGCGACTGAGCGCAGCACAAGAGCCCCAGGGTCTCTCTAGCTGTTCTTCGCTGCCGTCAGTTCCTTACGCTGGCTAAACGTATTATGCTTTCCAATCCCTCATTAGCTTAATCTCTGTACCCTCTCCAAGTACCCTGTGTCCCTCTTACATCAGAAAGGCCAGAACCAGCTCCAACAGATGTGTCCTGTACCAAGGGTAACTCAATAACATCAATCATCTCCTTTCTTCTTACGCTTTTGTCTGCTGTTTGTTCTGTTGGAAGCATTAAAGAAAAGAAAAGAAACTCCATATTAGTCTGCACAAGCAATGTTCTTTTCTTTATTCCATCATTCAGTAAGTGTTTATCGAGTGCCTGCTAAATGTGCAATGATCTGTGTGTGCTGGGTAAATAGAAACGTTCAGAAGAATTCCTTTTAAAATAATTTTTATTTTCCTTATTCATACACAGAGATGGAAGAAAGAACAAGGGTGGGTATCCACATCCAGTTGTGTAACAGACTGCCAGTCTGTGCTGAAGTAGACAGTAGGGCGGAGGGGATAATGCTGTAATTTATATTGTCTGTCATTTGGGAGAGGCAGTCTCAAATTTTAGCTTGGCTCCCAGTAAAGACAGTCTCAAAAACACTCTCAGCTCTGGTGTTAGGATTCTTTCGGATGAAAGTGACAGAAAACCCAGTTTCAATTGGCTTAAGCCGTAAAAGATTTTCGTTTATTTATATCCCTGAAAAGTTCAGGATGCTGGTGAATTCAGGGCACCAGTAATGCTGCAAAGCTTTGGTTTCCTCCATTTCTTGCCTTTCAGATGTTAACTTCATTCTATCTGGTTGTCCTCAGCAATTCCAGGTTCTCTATTGAAGGTGACAACTCTGAACCTAACATCTTCTTTGTGTTCAGATTAAAAGTGCCTGCTGCTGCTCTGAGATTTTCTTTAGAAGTGATGCTGATCTCACTGACTGGGTCTCAGGCTTCCTCCTGAACCAACCACGGTGGCTGGGGAAACATGTGCTGATGGGCTTGGGCCTGGATGGTACGTCCTGCCCACCCCCAGAGATGGATGTAGAGCTCCCTCTAGACCTCATGGTCTGAGCAATTGGGGAGAGGATGCTCAGGGAGAATCTGAAGAACATTTTTCTGTAAAGGAAGGATAGACTGACAGGGTCTTTGGGGACAAGAAGAGACCTATGCTAATGTCCTCAATTTACCTAGTGGAGAATGGGACTTTAAAAGCAAAAATGACTTATCTAAGGCCCTGCCAAAGATGGCACACTGAAAATGTGAAAAGAGGACAGAGATATGGAAGAATATCCACCACTAGCCTCAGGGTGGAACAACTAGGCAGAAAGTATAACCTGCCGTAGATTTGTATTTACCTGTGTATTTCCTCATTTCTGTTTTCACCTTCTTCCTCCTTTCAGAGGATAAATAATTGATTTATCCTTTTCTTCCACCACCTTGCTCTTTCCTGATGGACCGCTGCTCTTGTCCTTGGCAGTAATAGAGTTGCTCTTGCCATTGTGACTTGATCAAAGAAGCGGGAGTCATGAATACTGTTTCCTAAAAGGACAGAAGCCTAAAAGTGGGTTCAAGTTTTTCATGATGCATCATGATCCAAGAAAAAAAAAACAAAAAAACGGGAGGCCGCCCCTGCCTGCAAGGAAACTGGAATCATCTGGGCAGGGGTTGGCATATTCGCCCTGCTGCCTGTTTCTCTACGTCCTGTGAGTGGAAAAAAAAATAATGTTTACATTTTTAAATGGTTGGGAAAAACAACAAAGAATAATATTCTGTGACATATGAAAATTCAAGTCCAACTTCAGTGTCCAAAATAAAGCTTTATAAAAATACAGCCACATTCTTTCATTTATGTATTGTCCATACCTGCTTCACACTAAAGACACAGAGTGACATAGTCGTATCACAAACTGTACTGCTTGCAAAGCCTAAAATATTTACTGTCTGTCCCTTTACAGAAAAATCAGCCAACTTCTGGCCTTGGGGGCAACCTGTCTGCAGAAATTTGACTAAATAATACCCACACACTCCCAATTCACTTTGCAATATTTTAAGGAAAATGAAGGTGGCATCAGTAAATACATTGCTGACGATGCCACTAGGCAGTGCCAGGGAATTCCATGTGTCCGTTCTGCACCAGGTCAGCATCTTGGACCCTGATTTCCATGGATGCTGATGAGCCTGAACCTAGATGGACCTAGGTGTCTGGTCACAAAGAGGCACTCATGGCTACCCTTGTCATAACATGCACTGGATTTTGAAAAAAGTCAAGGTTAGATATGTGTCTCTCGAATTTCTCTTAAGCCCCTGACCCTTGGGATCTCTTCTTTGCAGAGGATACTTGGAGGGATCAGAGGCAGCAAATGGAAGGCGGGGCTCTATGGGGTGGCTCATCGTTCGGAGATGTCTGGTTCTTCTGTGGATGATGGTGGTTTTCGTGACACCCACGCGATGGTGCCATGTTCTCTGCTAGTAATGTTGCTCCTGACTTGTAAGCTGGGCTCTTCTCTGATTGGTGTTTTTGAACCCCTGCCTGTGAAAGGGTTTGAGCCACATTGTCCCAAAGGCAGCACAATGCAGAGAAGGAGCACACATCTGAGGATCCAAGAGGCGAGCGGTTGAAACACCCACTAGCTGATTGTCCTTCACAAGTTCTGTAACCTTTTCAAGACTCAGTTTCTTCATTTATAAATCAAGGGTGAGAATATGTTTACTTCAGCCTCGTGAACACTCTCCTTTGTTAGCTGTTGCTGTAACATCCAACATACAAACATATTTAATGCTGGGAACTGAACTGAAAGAATTTTAACTTTGAACTATTTCCTTCTTGCTCAATGATTCACTGCCCATTATCTTTATGATACAATAATGTAAAAAAGCCAGTGAAAGGAGTCAGTGTTTGTTTCAATGGACCATTAACTCTTCAGGTCTGATTTTCCTTGTCTTGCTGCTGAAGTCTGCATTAATTTTACATTAAGGAAATATTTGGAAGGCAGTGGCCAAAAGAACAAAAAAATGCTCTGTTAGTACCGCGGCTCTCATGAGAATTTCAGGAGACCTGATAGAGATGACTTTGTAGTTACAAACTGTGGGTCACTCTTTGTGCAAGGGCAGAGCAATTGCCTGCTTATTCCTGGCCATAATGGAGACCTGGCCTCTTCCCCAGCGAGCTCTCGTCTACGCTAAGAGGTCAGGCAGACGAGACTGGGGAGCTGAGCCCACGTACAGATTCTGAAGTTTCTGGATGGCTGATATAAACACGCCATCTTTTAGTTCTCTTTTCTTTTCAGATTTCCTTGTCAGAGTTTTGATCACACTGTTCAGACATCAGTAGAGACATTTCTTTTATCTTGCTGAGCTGTTTCCCCAGGCTTGTCACTGATGGGTGCGTTTAGCTTTTAACCGTCACCTCTGAATCATCTTTAAGTGGGAGCTTGCTTAAAGGTAAATTTGATCATGTCTCTGACTGGTTTAAAATTCCTTCCCGGCTATGACAGTTTTGTTTTGTAATTTAATTGTTGTTTTTATTAAAGTTATACATTAACTTAGGGT
Source organism: Madoqua kirkii (assembly GCA_006408675.1). NCBI lineage: Eukaryota > Metazoa > Chordata > Mammalia > Artiodactyla > Bovidae > Madoqua > Madoqua kirkii. The sequence goes on from SJYC01118875.1 coordinate 6,532, forward strand.
TTTCTTTAAAGACAAATAGCAGTACTAGTTTATAAGGAAAAACAGCTGCCCTCCACCCTACCCCTCCCTAACCTCAATTCGTCTCTCTAAGAGGAGATATTTTCCACTCTTTTCGTGGTTTCATATCACTTTTCCCAGTAATACATTTTCACTCTGTGGTTGGCAGAATAATGGCCCCCAAAGATATCCAAGTCCGAATTCCTGGAAACTGTGAACATGTTAGATTATGCAATGAAGGGGAGTTAAAATTGACAGTAGAATTAAGATTTCTAATCCGTTCACTTTAAAATAGGGAGATAACCCGGATTATCTGGATGGATCCGAGGTAATCACAAGGGACCTTAAAAGTATAAGAAGGAGGCAAAAGTCATGTCAGACTTGACTCATCATTTCAGGCTTTGAAAATGAGACAAGAAAGCCACAGGTCGAAGAAGGTAGGCAACCACTAGGAGTCTGAGAAGCAAGGAAATGGACTCTCCCCTGGATCCTCCAGAGGGAACACAGCCCTGCTGACACCTTGACTCTAGGCCAAAGAGACCCAACTCAAACCTTCAGCCTTCAGAACTGCAAGATGATAGATACATCTGTGTTGTTTCAAGCGACTACACTCCTGGTTATTTGTTGCAGCAGTGATCGAAAGCTAATGCATACTTTCATGTCTTGATTCTCTTTTTTCTTGTTAGTTCTCGAGGTTGCCTATTGACCCACTGTTGTTGAAGGTGAAGACCCTAAACTGTCTTGCCCATGCCTTCCTCCTACACCTTCCTCACTTCTCACATCCTCCCCAACACTTACACCATCGTTTTTCAGTTAGCATATTCAATATGGAATATTGACCTCATCCTAGGGGTGTATAGCTGGACTGAGCCAGCTAGTGTTCTATGATCACATGTCTTTTCTTGTACATCTTTTTCTTTCCACTAGAACTAATTATTGCTTTACGTGTCTGCTTGATTTTCTAGTGCTTATGTATATATCCCCAAACAATTCACCAGAATTGAAATCTTCTTTCACTATATTCTAACCCATCGACTGATCTCTCTCTTTTATCCTTTTTGTGGCGACATCCTTCGTCCCTTTTGTTGTTCTTTACTCCTTCACTTCCACCAGACCTCTCTGCCTTCCAGGTTTACTTCTTGGCACTCATCCTCTATCTCCTTAATCACCGTTTAGTATTTCCTTTCTCCCATGTTGGAGCCTTTGTATCTTGAGTCTCATTTTTTATTCTTCCTGCTTTGCTATATAAATAAAAATATAAATATTTTGTCTGTATATGTGGAGCACACGCTCTGAAGTGTGCAGAGAAAATAATGCATGAAACTACATTTGGAGAACTTGTATAGCTAAGCATGTCTTTATTCTACCTTCAGGCTTAATGGATGGTCTGGTTGGAAATGGAATTCTAGTTTGGAAGCCATCTTTTTTTTGAATTTTGAAAGCTTTGCTCCACAGTCTAACAGTTTAAGAAATTTGGTGCTTGAGATTTTAAAGACCATTTTCTCCCCATGGTTGTCTCAGTCCTGTATTCTGGAACACCTCTCTTCTAGAAGGTTGGACCTCTTGGAATTGTGCCTTAATTTTCTTGTCTCTTTATTTCCTACCTCTCTGGTCTTTTCTTCCTCTATTTGATCTTCCAAAATTGTTATGGAATCTTTCATTTCTGCTCTCTGCTTTTTAACTTTGAGATTTTTTTATTGTTCTTATTTTATGACTGCTCCCTTTTTATAGCCTCTGATTCTTATTTCATGGGTGAAATAATTTCTCTTGGCTTTCTGAGAATGGCAATTACAGTGCTCTTTTTTTTTAAACATTGCTTTGATTTCCCACAAGTTTATTTATTTATTTTTTTACTTTTGTTGCCTTTGATCTCTGGCTTACAAGCTTTCTTTACGTTAATGGTACTCCTTGATTGTTTAAGAGTTTTACGTTTAAGCATGTGTGTGTGTGTGTACTCGTGGGTTGTGTATCTGTGCACTCACTGTATGTTGATCCAGCTTCTTCATTCAGCAAGTCCCAAACCTTCAGCACCTTTGGATTTTTCTGTCGAGCTGATCAGTTTTCCAGGGAGGTGCCTTTCCATCTTCTACTTGGGAGATGAGAGCTTTGCTTCAAGTTTTCTCATGGCTGAGTAAGAGAAAGCTGCTGGAGTTTTTACAGTCGGCTAGATGACTTCCAGTTATTATTTTTGTGGCCAAAAATGTTACTGCTCCAAGAAGACCCACCTCAGATCTGGTTTTCCCATTGTGGGCAAATGTTTCCAGGTATCAGGTGCCGTTGCCTCTGAGGGTGGGCATCTGTAGTTTTCCTCTGAAGAGTGTCCCACAAGACGTTGGAAGGCCCTGCTGACGTGTGCAGTGTTGCAATGCCTGAGACTCTCCCCCAGCCCAGGGCCATCCTTGGCCGATGACTCTGCAGATGACAGTGTGAAAGGCTGACTCAGGATGAGCAGCTCTGAAGCTGTTCTTACCTTGAGGGTTCTGCGGATTTTGCCTGAAAACTCCCCCTTGTTTAGATTCCCTCCTCCTTCCTTGTCCTGCACTTCCTTTCTTGTCTCCCCTGAACTCTTACTATATCACTTGCCTTCATCTCACAAACTTTTCTGGGAACTCCATCTAAGACATCCCATTTTCAATACTGTATCCATGCCTAACATACTTCTCTAGGGCCTCTCTAAGCATCTGAAAACCTGTCAAGTGGCAGAAAAGTTACATGTAGAATGTGTAGCTCTGAAAGACAGATCTTAGATCTTGGATGGAATTTACCAGGAGGCAGAGTTCAGTTTGCTAGAGGACTTCCTTCATAAATAGTAAGTTCACCATCCCCAGAGGCACACCAGTCAAGGTGAATGCATGCTTGATGAAGTGTCTGAAGATAGGGATTCAAACAATTCAGTTCTGTGGATACATGTGTTTCAACACAGGACTCCTTGATGAAATAATGTGATGTTGAAGCTAAAAAATCTCTTTGGGGAAGCATATTTTCAATTTTGAAGTTTTGTTTCAGTACCACGTGGAACTCTTTGGAGACTGTGAGAGTAATTAGAGTTTGCATGATCGTAGAGAGGTGCCCCTGTGTTAATTTCCCCACAGCAATTACAGCTTGATTAAAAGAATACCTAAACAATTGCAGCAAAAAAACAAATGCACTGATAGTAAATGCTTTGTGTGTTCTTGGCATTTCTCTGCCTCGTTTTCATCACCAGAGTGTAAGTCAGAATTGAACATTCACACGCATCCAGAGTCACGTGCCTGGAGCTCACTGTCCTGGGATCTGTTTGTCATCCCCTCAGCATCAGTGTGTACACACAGAACAGAGTCTGCTGATTCAGCCCCAGCAGTCCATTTGCATCTCTCTGACCCAACAACCAGGCATGGTTTTCAGTCATGAAGGCAATCAGGCTGGGCAGGAAAGTAGAGCACTGGTGATTCCATTTCACTATAAAGACTGATGGTGTGTCTCTGTCCACGAAGACTTTGGAAACTCAAGATCAGGGGACTGCGTCACCCCAAGTTGTTCCCCAGAGACTCTTGAGAATTTAGGCAGGAGAAGTAAGTCCATCAGCAAATGACGTTGCGTGAGTACTTGGTACTCAGGTTCTTGAAAACCTGGACTAAATAAATAAACACTAAATGATCAACTTTTTTAACCTTTAAGAGACAAGAAGTTTCTCTTTCGGGAAATAATCATTACTATCTCTGCTTCCATTTTTTGTGCATTGCAAAACCGCATGGCAGAGTATCTACACAAACAAATGAGCAAGCAGTGAGCTGAAAAGCTAAGGGTCCTTGAGTCTTGGAAGCACTTAGAGCCAGGAGGATAGAGTCTTTGAAAAAAATTCACTCGAAATATAATTAATTTAGAATATTATGTTATTTCTGCACTATATTTGGACTCCAGACACCCAAGATGCACTGTATTGATTGTCTTCCCCTGTAAAATGGGGAATAAATTAGTAACTGTTAGGTTCTGTATTTCTGTTCATTAAGTCAGTCCAACAGCAAATAGTTGTTGAGTCTTCACTACCATCAGAGAGTTTCCTAGGAGCCGGGGATACATGACAGTCAACAATACAGATGCAGACCCTGCTGTCATAAGCTTTACCTTCTAATGGAGGAGCCAGAGTACAAGACATCAGTTGGTAGGAAGGGCTCTGATGACAGGTTCAGCTCAGTGAGGGACAGGTCACAGGGCTGTTCTTTGAGGAGTGTGGTCAGGAAGACTATTTAAGATGTTAAGCTGAATGAGGTGAGAAAGCCAGCTGTCCCAGTTGATCATGTTCAGGCAGACAGCTCATAAGTGCAAGGACCCTGAGGCAGGTACATGCTTGATGCACTGGAAGAAGAACCGACGCAGTGGAGCGGACATGGCAGTAAAGGGGACCAGCCATGCCAGGTCTGTGAGTCCACAGAAAGGAGTGTACTTCTTCTCGGGTGAGGTAGGGAGTCCCAGGAGAATAAGAAACACCTGGAGTAACAGGCAAATTTGGCCTTGGAATACGGAACGAAAAAGGGCAAAGACTAATAGAGTTTTGCCAAGAAAATGTACTGGTCATAGCAAACACTCTCTTCCAACAACACAAGAGAAGACTCTACACATGGACATCACTAGATGGTCAACACCGAAATCAGATTGATTATATTCTTTGCAGCCAAAGATGGAGAGGCTCTGTACAGTCAACAAAAACAAGACTGGGAGCTGACTATGGCTCAGATCATCTTTTGCCAAATTCAGACTTAAATTGAAGAAAGTAGGGAAAACCACTAGATCATTCAGCTATGACCTAAATCAAATCCCTTATGATTATACAGTGAAAGTGAGAAATAGATTTAAAGGACTAGATCTGATAGATAGAGTGCCTGATGAACTATAGAATGAGGTTTGTGACATTGTACGGGAGACAGGGATCAAGACCATCCCCATGGAAAAGAAATGCAAAAAAGCAAAATGGCTGTCTGAGGAGGCCTTACAAATAGCTGTGAAAAGAAGAGAGGTGAAAAGCAAAGGAAAAAAAAAAAA
>SJYC01118876.1:0-53087 GCA_006408675.1 Madoqua kirkii
CTTATGGCAGAAAGTGAAGGGCAACTAAAAAGCCTCTTGATGAAAGTAAAAGAGGAGAGTGAAAAAGTTGGCTTAAAGCTCAACATTCAGAAAATGAAGATCATGACATCTGATCTCACCAATTCATGGGAAATAGATGAGGAAACAGTGGAAACGGTGTCAGACTTTATTTGGGCTCCAAAATCACTACAGATGGTGACTGCAGCCATGAAATTCAAAGACACTCCTTGGAAGAAAAGTTTTGACCAACCTAGATAGTATATTCAAAAGCAGAGACATTACTTTGCCAACAACGGTCCATCTAGTCAAGGCTATGGTTTTTCCATTGGTCACATATGGATGCAAGAGTTGGACTGTGAAGAAGGCTGAGCACTGAAGAATTGATGTTTTTGAACTGTGGTGTTGAAGAAGACTCTTGGACTGCAAGGAGATCCAACCAGTTCATTCTGAAGGAGATCAGCCCTGGGATTTCTTTGGAAGGAATGATGCTAAAGCTGAAACTCTAGTACTCTGGCCACCTCATGCGAAGAGTTGACTCACTAGAAAAGACTCTGATGCTGGGAGGGATTGGGGGCAGGAGGAGAAGGGGACGACAGAGGATGAGATGGCTCTGGATGGCATCACTGAGTCTGAGTGAACTCCAGGAGTTGGTGATGGACAGGGAGGCCTAGCATGCTGCGATTCATGGGGTCAAAAAGAATCAGACACGACTGAGCAACTGAACTGAACTGAACTGTGTGGTATGATCTGATTTGCATTTCACAAGAACCATCTGCCTGTGGAATCAAGAACAGACAAAGAGAAAATGTTGGAAATTCAGGGACAAATTCAAATGCTCCTTTATAGATTTCAGGGGAGAGGGGATGGTAACATAGACTAAGGGTAGCAGTGAAACTCGGGATTTATTTTGAAGATACAACTGACCTATTTAGGGTCCAAGAGAGGAGCCATAGTTAGTGCCAAGACTTTGAATCTGTGGCCTATTGACTGGTAAAGCTGTTTACCATACCCGGGCATTGTGCCTGGAACAACTCTACACATTTTCTGATTCAGCTTCACTGAGATTCATGAAGCCACTTCCTGTGGGGTCCTCTCTTGGTACCTGAAGATGTACATAATTTCCTATGTCTTTGATGTCTGGTTCACATCCTTCCCAAATCAGGGGTGTAGACAGTCTAGTCAGGTTGAATGTCCCTGAGGATAATCCCTCTAAGACTGAAGGCTCTTGCATCCTTGAACACTGTCTTTAGATTTCAAACTTCTGGGAAGAGGCAGCTCCATGTCTTCTTTGCTTCTGTAAATGTAAGTTTGAACAGTTTACTCTCAGCTCACAAGCTCCTATTGGGCTCCACTCTGTCCTTGGCTTCCAATAAACCTGCCTCTTGATCTTTGCAAGCCTCACTCTCTGTACAGCCCCACCACCCTCTCTGTGTAGCAGCATCCTTTCTTACCTGGCATGGACTTACCATTACTGACTTTTATGACACGTCTTTGATCCCCCCCACCCCAAACACCAGTCTCCAGTCTAGCCTGAATCAAATCCTCTGCCTTCCCTCTTCTTTCTAAGCCAAGCTCTCTCTGGTCTTGATAGAGGTTTCCAGATCTGACTATAATAAATCTGTGATTCTCTGTTTGTTGTCTCCTAAAATTTCTCCCCTCCCCCTGCTGTAACTCACTTTTTGCTCCCATCATGTCACTGAGAATGCTATGAGAAAGGACAGCTTTAGGCTTCTAGATGCCAAATTCTCTTCCATCCTTAGCCTGGATGGTAAGTCACTGGATGCTACTGGTCATTGCCTTCTCGAACATTTCCCTGGTTGGTGGAAAACAACTCTCAGAGTTGTTCCCTCATGTCTGTGGGTTCTTCTCAGTTTCTTTGTGGTTTTCCCTTCCTCTGTCCTCTGTCATTTGGGGGGATTAAAAAAAAAGTTTCTTCGTAATTAATCAAGAAATTCTCACTCCTGACTTTTATCTACTGCATTTTCTAGTACAGTTAATCCCTATGGAAATTTTTATAAGTAATTCTTCAATTCTTAATTACCTACTCTAAACCTCGTGGGCTTATTAAGAGATTTCCTCCATAATATATTGCCTATTTTGAGTCTTCTCCTAATAGAAAAGTATGTTAATTACAATTGGAAAAATTTGCAAATCATTTCTCATATTTTTCTGACTTCACAAAGAGAAGAGAACTAATTTCCTGGAGGCAGAGGAGAAGGAGAAGGGTCATGTGTGAAAACAGGGTAGAAAAGAAGTCAATTACACTGATATTCAATTGTTGATGGATGGCTTCTGTTGAATAGTGCCATCGTATCCAACTGTCTGGTTGGTATAAATTTTATTCTATAGGCTCAAGAATATTTTGCTTAATTACATTTTTCTAATTACAGAATTTTAACCTAGGTATTTAAATGAATATAATTTCCCCAACTAATCTAAATTTATTAATAAGAAACACTTACTGATCATGTACCATGTCTGTGACATTCTGCCAGTCTTGTGGGTAGGCATCATTAGATAAGACCAGATCTAAAGGGCCCTGAGTCAGTGCTCAGAGGCAGGATCCAGTGCAGATAAAACCCCTGTGGCAGAGTGCTGCCCTGCCTTTCCCCACAGTTCCCTCTTAGTGGATACAGAGGAAGCCCTCATTTCCCGGCATTCCTGGCTGGAGGCTGCTAGCCCCATGACTGAGATGATCAGGGGCCAAGAACTCTCTGTGTGATGCTCCCTTCTGCAAGGACATCAGCATTGTGGGCAAAGATTCTACAGTCATCTGTGTTGACCGTTACTCCAGGACAGCACTGATTTGCTTGTTTCTTTTAGAGGAGCATTTGCTACCACATGCTGCTACCATCAGAGTGTGGCCAAAATAATAAGGAATAGCTATTGATAGCTGAGTGTTTTCCTGGTGGTTCAGTGGTAAAGATCTTCCTGCCAATGCAAGAGATGCAGGTTTGATCCCTGGGTCAAGAAGACCGCTTGGAGAAGGAAACGGCAACCTACTCCAGTATTCCTGCCTGGAAAATCCCATGGACAAAGGAGCCTGGTGGACTACCATCCATGGGATCATAAAGAGTTGGACGGGACTAAATGACTGAACATCTATTAGTTAAGCATCTACTACATCCAGGAGCTGGTGTCTGCCTCCAGAGCCTGTGCTCTTAACCACTGTGCTTAGCTCAGGCACTAAACAAACAGGGGTTTATATTTTTTGAGTTGAACAGAATGGAAAATGATTGGAAGACACAAAGCAAGTGTGGGTGTCGTTTAAAACTAAGACTTCTTGGAAGCTAAGCCTCCTGGAAGGAGTCTCAGGCATCGTCCCCATCAGCACTCACGTGAGCCCTGCTGTCCTCCCGGCTTCATTTTGCCCTAGAGTGAGCTAGCCATTCTCGACAATGCTGCGTTGTCTCTGCCGCTATCAACCAACCGCCCCAGGAAGCCCACAGCCTCCCCGACTCCAGCTTTATCTCTGAACAGGACACCCTCCTCTGCACATCACTGAGCCGCCTGTGAGGCCAGCTTGACTCCTCAATCGGGCTCTATTCATCTGTGACCTTAGGCAGCAGCAGAGGAGGGACAGGCCAGCTGCGCCCTTTCCACCTGAGTGGCTGTGATATGAAGGCCCACTTTGGAACGCCGAGTTGGCCAAGCCCTGCTGCACCCACAACCCTGCATGAAAGGCCCTTCTTGTTCTGCGGAGTACAGCCGACTGTGAGATAGCCTCTAAGGTGGCCGTGTCCAGGCGCTCCCCTCTGCATTTTAATAACCAGGTTAAAGGAAGCCTGGCACACAGATATGCTCAGAGCCTGGGAATAGGGCTTATATGCCTGTATATCTGCTTTTAAAAATTTAAATAAGATGGCTGTTGTTGCTAATTTCCTCCTGCTTTCTTAACTATCTCAGTGTGCAATTTAACAAGCAGCTGAGTTTACTTTGCATTTAGTAAGAAACAAAAGCCCCTGAAATATAATTTGCTTATATCATATCATATTTTCCCAGAGTCATTTTGTCATCTCTGGGTACAGCTTCATTGCTGATCCAATAAGCCATGGGGTGCAGGTTGCAGGAGCCTGGTTATCATCTCATTGTGTGGTCCCTGCCATCTACCCTGCTCTAGAGGCTCCTAGAAACTCCAGGAGGTAGCCAGAGCTGAATGGACAGTGTATTTATTCCTTAAGGAGATGGATGGAAGGATGGATGAGCTCTACTGAAGCTGCATTTTAGTTTGTATGATCGTGTTGCCAGTGGGGATTGGCCCTCATAGAAAACTGTCACAGGGTGACCTTGGCAGAGTCACATGCCTCTCTGAGATCGATCCTCTATTCAATGGGGAAGGGAGTCTGCACACTAGGACCAGAGATCAACTTTTGGAAAAAGGCATGAACCTTGTGAGGCCCAGGGTGGTTCCAGGCTGATCAACCATCCAGGTTTGCCTGGGTTTGAGGAATACTGACACTGGGAAAATCAGGGGCAAATCTGGACAATTGGCCACATTATCACTAAAATTTTATCCTATCTTTCTAAATATTTGTATTAGTAAAAACAGAGGGCTTGTATAACATGTGCATTTTTATTAGTAAAAACTCTGTGCTTTGTTGTTGGTATTTCTTTTCCAGATTGTGGGGTGTATTCAATAGAAATGATGGTGGATACTTTAATAAGATATTGCAACTGTGGTTCTCTATCAGGGGAGTTTTGTTCTCACAGTGCCCAGGGAGTGAATCAGGCATGACTGTCTGGGCTCTGGGATGCCAAGTGTCCTGTAGGAAGAGTAATTTCATCCAAAATGCTAGTAGCATCTCCAATGACGAGCCCTGAATCTGGCAAGGTTCCTGTCTCCCTCCTGGTCTGACTCCTTGATGGGTTGGTGGTCCAGCCCATTGGCAGAACAGAGCCATTCCTGGGAGTGATAGGGATGTTGCTCTGTAAAGAGCTGTGGTGCCTCCATGCTACTCACCCATTTGTTTATTTCAGGAACTATTTTTTCTATTGCTCTGTGAATCAAGTGAGCGAATAAGACATGGTTCCATCTTCATGATGTTTACAGTCTAGCTAGTAAATATGTACGAAAAAATTGAGGGCTGCTAGGAGGAAAGAAACCCCAGGGTGATGGGGAACCTGAGGCAAGACATCTCCCTTCATCCAGGGACAGCAAAGAATGGAGTAGGGGAAAGGGCTGCCCCGTGGCACCTCCCCTTGGGTAGCTAACAGGCCTCCCAGTGAATAGGTCCAAAACAGTGCTCTTTCCACAATCTTCCCCACTGAAGAGGAGAGCACTGCCATGCTTCTCTGGCTCAGGCCAACATCTTTGGAGCCATCCTTTCTCTCCCAGCCCTCACCCATACTTAGTCCATCAGTAAATTTGGTGGGATAAACCTTCACAATAGAATCCAAGCACACCTCCCCACTTTCCTGTTACAGCCCTCTGGGGTTTTGCAGCATTCTTTTAAGTGGTCTCTGGGTCTCCATTCTTGTTCCCTTACAGCCTGTTATCAAACCAGCTGCCAGAGTGGCCACTTGGGAGGGCATGGCGCTTACAGCAATAATAACAACAGCACCAACGATAGCATGACAAGTCCTTATAGCCCTAAGTATGTGCTGGCTAGGCATGTAATTGCTTTGTAAGTACTACTTTCAATGTGTCTGCGTGCGTGCTAAGTCACTTTAGCTGTGTCTGACTCTGTAACTCTATGGACTGTAGCCCACCAGGTTCCTCTATCCATGGGATTCTCCAGGCAGGAGTACTGGAGTGGGTTTCCATGCTCTCCACCAGGGAATCTTCCTGGCCCAGGGATCGAACCCACATCTCTTACATCTTCTGCATTGGCAGCCGGCTTCTTTACCACTAGCGCCACCTGGGAAGCCCAGCTACTTTCAACATTCATGGTAATTCTAGGAGGTGAGTACTACAGTTAGTTCCTCTGTATTGTGGCATATGCATTCCTAAAACTCAATGTGCTGTGCAAAATACGTATAACAAGTACTCTGGATATGACCCTTTACCTTGGAAAAGACAAAGTGTACTTGTTGACATGGATGTCGGAAGAGTCAAACAAGGTCAGCTTGTGAGTTACTGAGTAAGAGGAGGGCTTTCTGAAACAGGGATGACACACCGGGAGAGGGTGTGGCCCCCACACGGGCAGTACACTGGGGCAGCTGGGAGAGGCTGGAGGTGTGTGCGTTTGTGTGTCTGGACGGAACTCAACTGGGTGCCGTTTTCTGTTCACTTTGTGTGTTTTGCAGTTGAAATCATGGATAGCCAAGCATGAAATTGCTCAAATATGCTCAGATTGTTCCCTGGCACATGATAAATTGCATTAGAGTAAATTTGTATTTTCAAAACAAGCATTATCACTTTACTGACTGTGCTTCCAGCCCCATTTAACAGATTAGAAAACCAAGGTACAAAACAGGTGAAGTAGCCAAGGTCAAGTAGCTAGTGAGGGCCAGAACTGGGTTTTTGAACTTGAGTTGGATTTCAGAGGTTTGCCCCCAAGAGCCTCCAGAGGCTCAAAGCACAGGGCCTGAGTCCTCATCGTGGCCTCAAAGGCTCTGCCGGACCTGACTCCCCATGAGCTCCTTGCTTCTCTCCTCCCCCAACACCTCTCTGGCCCCTTAATGTGTCTCTAACCCCCAAGTATGCTCCCACCTCATTGCCTTTGTTCATGTTTTTTCCTAGAATTCTCTTTCCCCTTATATTTACTGGCTTCCTGTCCTCACTTCCATCTGGTCTCTGTTGACCGAGGAGGTCCTCTCCAAGTATCTGAAACGAGGAGGAAGCCTCATCAATACCTCTGCTGGTGTTTAATTATTCTTTTCATCACTTGCCATCATGTATTACAGCAGCGATCCCTAAGCTTTTAGGCACAGACACTGGTTTCATGGAAGACAGTTTTTTTCCAAAAATGGTGGGGGGAGGTGATTCAGGCAGTAATCCGAGGGGTGGGGAGTGATGGGGGCAGCAGGTGAAACCCCGCTGCTCCCTGCCGGCTGCTCACCTCCTGCTGTGCATTCCAGTCCCTAACAAGTGGCACCTGTCTGTGGCCTGGGGGACCTCTGTATTAGAATATCTCTTTACCTAGGTTTTTATATATCTCCTCGCACTCTCCAATAGAACAAGGGTGCCAGTGAAGGGATCGTTATTCACTAGAGCAGACCATGGCCCATAGGAGATGCTCAATCAGCCTCTATGGAAGGAAGGAGTAGATGGGGGAGGACAGGGGAGGCGGGGATGTTCTGAGCAGTGAGAAAAGCCCATCCAAACCCAAATCCAGTGCCTACGCTGTATGCTTCTAACTTCTACCACATTTGAGGGCCCTGAGGTCAGCTCCTCACACTGACCCGACAGGAAGCCCTGAGACCAAGTGGCAGGTCCCAGAAGTGTCAGAGGCAAAGTAAGAGGACAGGAGGGACAAACAAAGACACACAAATCTCCCACCCTTTTCCCCAGAGGCCCCCGACTTTTCAACCCAACTTCACAGTTCAGATATGGCGGTTGAGAGCAGAAAGTGGAAGAAAGATTCCGCAGCAAAATCAGGGTCCTGACTAGTCACGCTTGCAACTGACTTCCTCATAAAAGGATCTCAGAGCTTATCCTGACAGGTAAAAATTGCTTGTAATGGTAAAAAATAAGGTGTGTACCTGTATGGCATGCGAGGTGCTCATCATGGACCAGATACTGGGCTTGTCTCTTAACTCAAAGTAGGATAAAAATACCTCCATGCTCACCATTTTACAAGTGAGGAAAAAGAGGCACAGAGTAGCTAACTAACTTGCCCAAGGTCACACAGCAGACAAGGGTATGACTCTGAATGATATCATTTCAACAGCCACGCGCTCATTAAACTGTCTAGGATGCCTAGGACAGCCTCCCTTGCAGCAAATGGAATCTGATTTTACAGCATGGGAACTGCAGATCCGTGTTGTCAACTACAAACTGGCCCTTGCCAAGAGCATTTGCCAGTCACTGAACAACAACAAGAGCATTTGCCACCTGCTTCTGCGGAGACTGAACCCTGTGTTGCTGCAACTGTTGACCTTCGACACGCCTTGAAGGCAGTTCAGGGTGGAGAGTGAGGCACTCTGTGCTCCAGGGAAACTTGTGAAACAGATCTTTAGATAATATCTTCAGGAACTCATTTCAAGATCCCAATCCTTGCATCTCCTCATATCTAGTGGAAATAAAAGCTGTTCAGTCATGTCCGACTCTGCGACCCCAAGGACTACACAGTTCATGGAATTCTCCAGGCTTGAATACTGGAGTGGGTAGTTTTTCCCTTCTCCAGGGAATCTTGCCAACCCAGGGACTGAGCCCAGGTCTCCTGCATTGCAGGCAGATTCTTTACCAGCTGAACCACCAGGGAAGCCCAAGAATACTGGAGTGGGTAGTTCATCCCTTCTCCAGTGGCTCTTCCTGTCCCAGGAATCAAATTGGGGTCTCCTGCACTGCAGGAGAATTCTTTACCAACTGAGCTACTAGGGAAGACCCCTCATATCTAGAAAAGCAATAAATCCATTCATAGTGACATCAGCTTCTTGCGACTAATAGAAAACCTTTTGTAAAGCAAGTATTTGCTTGCATTGAACTACCCCTTCACCAAAATCTTACATATCGACCTGTCCCCACTACCACTTTGGAACATATCAGATATCCCCAGAGATATCTGAGGTGCCGTCTCCAGGGCTTCAGTCTTCGTTTTGCCCCAAATAAACCTTAACTCACAGCTCTCACATTGTTCATCCTTCTAGTCAACATGCTTGCTAAGTTGCTTCAGTAGCAGAAGAATTCTTTACCAACTGAGCTACTAGGGAAGACCCCTCATATCTAGAAAAGCAATAAATCCATTCATAGTGACGTCAGCTTCTTGCGACTAATAGAAAACCTTTTGTAAAGCAAGTATTTGCTTGCATTGAACTACCCCTTCACCAAAATCTTACATATCGACCTGTCCCCACTACCACTTTGGAACATATCAGATATCCCCAGAGATATCTGAGGTGCCGTCTCCAGGGCTTCAGTCTTCGTTTTGCCCCAAATAAACCTTAACTCACAGCTCTCACATTGTTCATCCTTCTAGTCAACATGCTTGCTAAGTTGCTTCAGTCGTGTCTGATTCTTTGCGACCCTGTGGACCATAGCCTATCAGGCTCCACTGTCCATAGGATTCTCCCTGAAAGAATACTGGAATGGGTTGCCATTTCTCCTCCAGGTGATCTTCCTGACTCAGGGATCGAACCCATCTCTCTTGCGTCTCCTGCACTGGAAGGTGGGTTCTTTGCCACTACCTTGTAGTCAACGGTTAGAATCATTTTCTCATTGAAGAAAGGGGCTGTGGCTCACTCAAATGCACATAGCCAACCCAGGCCATATCCTACCTTCCAAGCCCCGCCCTGGAAGCCCTCCCACTCACCTGCCATGTGTGGTGGCTGGCGTTTCTGACATGAGCATCCATCTAAAGGGAGCTGAGATGAACCTTTTATCTTCCAGGACTTTGAAATCTGGAGCACTTTTCCAACAAGGAAAATGCTTCTTCACACCCACCACATGTGGTAGCAATAATCTATGCTTCCTGAACACATCAGAAATTTGACAGATCTCTGGGTAATTACCACATCATTTGGTAAGCGAGTGTTACCTACCGGTATCTAAGCAGTAACTCAATGCCAATTCCTTGTCACAGCCCTGAAGCTGTCCCCAGCTAAGCACCTGCTCTGCCACCCTCGTGCCTCAATAATGGAGCCCGGGCAGGGACTGTGAATAAGCTACTGGCATGTAGCAGGGGAGGATGCTTGACTCAGATGGTCCCTGCCCTGAAGCACTTCACTTTGCAAATGATCGAGTGTTCCAGGGGACAGAGAGCACCTTGACCAGCAGCCGCCTGCCTGCCTCAGTCCAGCTCACATCCCTACCACCTCGGTGGACAGTGTTGGACCCAGAGCTGAGAACACACTCTGGGCTCCTGGATCTAGCAGTGCATGGCCAGAAGGGGCAGATGTTAGAGTCAAATGAGGTCTAGCCCCTGGAGGAGAGATTTTAGGCACATCCCTTACCTACTTTGAGTCCTGGTCTCTGTCTGAAAAGAGGTAACAAAGAAAACCTACCTCATAGGTTATTTTGAGGGTGAATTTAGGCTAACTAAAGGCTCCCAGTGGAGAAGGAAATGGCAACCCACTCCAGTGTTCTTGCCTGGAGAATCCCGGGGGCAGGGGAGCCTGGTGGGCTGCCATTTATGGGGTTGCATAGAGTCAGACACAACTGAAGTGACTTAGCAGCAACAGCAGCAGCAAAGGCTCCCAGATCACTGCATATGGTGATTTCAGCCAGGAAATTAAAAGACACTTACTCCTTGGAAGAAAAGCTATGACCAACCTAGACAGCTTATTAAAAAGCAGAGACATTACTTTGTCAGCAAATGTCCATCTAGTTAAAGCTATGGTTTTTCCAGTAGTCATGTATGGATGTGAGAGTTGGACTGTGAAGAAAGCTGAGCGCTGAAGAATTGATGCTTTTGAACTGTGTTGTTGGAGAAGACTCTTGAGAGTCCCTTGGACTGCAAAGAGATCCAACCAGTGCACCCTAAAGGAAATCAGTCCTGGGTGTTCATTGGAAAGACTGATGTTGAAGCTGAAACTCCAATACTTTGGCCACCTGATGCAAGGAGGTGACTCATTGGAAAAGACCCTGATGCTGGGCAAGATTGAAGGTGAGAGAAGGGGCCGAGAGAGGATAAGATGGTTGGATGGCATCACTGAGCCAGTGGACATGAGTTTGAGCAAGCTCCAGAGTTGGTGATGGATGGGGAAGCCTGGCCTGCTGCAATCTATGGGCTCACAAAGAGTCTGGACATGACTGAACGACTGATCTGGTAGACTGAAAGGGCGAGTTAGGAATATTTAGGTTCTCAGTCTATATGGTCTCTAGGGACTACTCAAGCCTATTGTCAAGGCCCAAAGCAGCCACAGACAATATGTAAACAAATGGGTATGGGTGAATTCCAGTAAAATCTTATTTACAAAAACAGGTGGCAGGCTGGAGTTCATCTGTGGGCCCCAACTCTGGTAGAGAATCTAGGTGAAAATCTGACACATGGTAGAACCTACTATTACAGTTTACATATAAGCAATATGACTTACTTTATTAATGTTTTGTTTAGTTTTTGAGTTTTTATTGGAGTATAGTTGCTTTACAATGTTGTGTTATTTTCTCCGGTAGGGCAAAGAGATTCGACTGTAAGTGTATATGTATCTCCTCTTGTTTGGATTTCCTTCCCGTTTAGGTAACCATAAAGCATTGAGTAGAGTTCCCTGAGCAGGTTCTCATTAGTTATCTATTTTATACATAGTAATATGTATGGATGTCATTCCCAGTCTCCCAACTCATCGAAACCCTCTTTTCCTCCACTTGGTGTCCATAACTTTGCTCTCTCTGTCTGTGTCTCTATCCTTGCTTTACAAACAGGTTCATCTGTATCATTTTTCTACAGTCCCCATATACGTGTTAAAACTATTACTCTGCTTATTCCACCACCATGGCGGGATGACCGGGGGTCACCATGATGCACTGGCTGTGTCAAAAGAAAATGAGATTAATATATAATGATAACAAGATTAATAATAAAAATAATATATCAAGATAACAACATTATGAAAGGCTTACCATGTCCCTTCCCAGTCACTCTTTTAAGCACTTTACATATATTAACTCATTTAAGCTGCAGGCAGATTTTATTATTATACCCACTTTGCAGATGAGTAAACTGAGACAAAAAGATCTTAGTCACTTACTGAAAGCCTCTGGTTAGGATTCAAACCTAGATAATAATGGCTTCAGAGCCCAGATAACTTCTATTAGCACTCAGAGAACACTATATTGTGATCATTTATTGTGTGATTCTTTAACTCAATTCTTTGCATTTCCTCAAGGATGTGGGGTGCTAGCATTGCTCAGCCAGTTGCAGAGCTGGACCTCTGGCATGGACCAGTCCTCGGCTGTGTCATATTCTTCTCTCAGGGCCCTCAGCTTCTCATCCTCAGCTCTAATTACTGGCTGATGTGGGAGATGTTTTGGGCACAGCTAATTGCGTTCCAGCACCTGGGTAACTCTCATTTACTGGTGCTAATTAAATGACTTCAGTGCTAGGGGTGCCCATTACCTAGCTGATTACGTTCCCTCTGCCCATTAACAGTAAAATTATAGAGCCTGGAAAAGGTCTGCTGGGAAAGAAATAACTCTTATTCGGGTGGGATGATTATTTCATTTTTACTCTATATATTACGTCTTTTAAAACAAACAACTTGTAGACATCATTTCATTTTGGAAACCTCTTTACTAACTCCCCGATCCAAAATCTGGCAGATTTTGGTGATGGCAAAATTTCCATTTCGAGCAAAATTTTAATTTCTAGTGAATTTATTGCCATCTTTCCACTGCTGGTTGTATTTTCCTCTGAATTTAGAAGTACTGGATCTTCCAGAGCAGAGCACAGAATGTGGGGAGATCTGAGAGGCCAGGGACTGGGCTTTGCTCCTTCCCCGGTGGTCTCAATACAAATTCAATACAAAAGGAACAGCTCCTTGCGGGGGATGGAACATCAGACCCGGAAAGAAGGAACAGTTGTGCCCTTTGGTTGGGCAGCCAGCTGAGCAGGGTGATCTATGGATCTTTTCCAATCTGACGTGTGATTCATCCCTGACATATACAGGAGTGTGGCTGTCAAGTGAGCCAGGCCAGGGGGTGGCAGATAGCAGAGAACCACCCTCGCTTTATTTCCATTCAATTCCCATCTTTTTAAGCTGGGGTCCTTGGGTTCTATACCTTCTTTGGTTGAGCGTCTTGGGGGAGATTATTTTTCCATGCATGGCGGGTAGTCTTTGGGGTCACACCGTCTGCTGTTTCCAAAACCAGAGCTGGGCAGACATCTTCCTTGGCTGGGTTTATTTGGAAACGTCAGTCCCCTCTGAGCCACTCAGAGGTGGAGAGAGCAGCCAGTCCAGGCCAGATGGCATCTCGGCGAGGTCCCAGCTCCCTGGGGCAGGCAGGGAGATGGTGGGGGGCGTTGGTTGGGGGAGAGGGAGGCACGGTTTATGGGAGAGGATCAATCCAGAGAGGGGAAGAGGGAGCCGTGGGATAAAAATAGCACGCGCGTGAACTCCTGCCCCCAACCCTACCCCCATCCTTAATGATTTCTCCGATGACTTGTGTTTGGCTCTGAGAGGAACAGCGGGCGCCCGAGCTGGGTTACTCAACTGGGGAGAAAAGGAGGCAGCCCGCCTGCCAGGTGGGTTTTCCAAGCCCTCGCAGTTTCTAAACTTCTCCACATGTGAACAAGTGTTTACAGTTTTAAAGATGTGTTGAGTAATTGCACATGCAAGATAGCTCCCCTTTAATGCACACAGCATGTTGCCAGGCCATTCCTCGCCCCAGAACACCCTGCTTGACAATGAAATTGTTTGCCTTCTCTGCGTCCAGGCTTAAGGAGGCACTGGTTTGTGTTGAGATATAATTGGTAGCACTTGCGCCTTTGTAGTCCTTTTTTAGCTACTGAAAATTACTGGCTTAATCCACTCTTTACTTACCCGGATTAGGGGAGAAGCCCCATGGAGGCCCCTTCACATCAGAGAACAGAGTGGGGTTCTTAAAACTTATTTTGAGGCTCACGTAACAATTGGGAAGACTGTTAAACAACAACAACAACAGCACTGATTCACTTTTGTGTTCTCTCAGTTTTCAGGAATTTTGAATCCCCTCGCAAGAATGTAATAATTGTTCTTTCGCTACTGAAAAGTCTTGGAAAACCTTCCTGTTTTTACAGATGGGTTTCTCTGCTTCTCTCCACCCTTCCCCCCTCTTAATTATTCCTTTTCTCTCTTTATTTCCATGGGAAAATAGCTGGTGTCACCTCAGGGAGACAGGCAGGGCATTCTGCTTTGCTTGTTATTTTTTATAGCGTTCTTTGTCTTCTCTCCGGCTTCCAGCAAGACACGGCCAAAATGGTTTGGCAGATCACTTTGCATTAGTAAAACTCTGTGTCAGCCACAACTGAAGCTGGGAGTAAACGACTAATGTCAGCTTGCAAGTCAGAGAAATGCACCAGGCCGGCAACTGTCTTCCCATCCAGCCTCTGATGGGGGTCCATGGGCAAGCAAGACCAAGGGGACAAATGACACGTTTCATCTCTATATCACCTGCTTGTTGGCTCTCTGGCTGCTCCCAAATTGCCCCATCTCAGCTGAAAAGAGAGCTCCTCGACCTGGCTACTGCCTAGCAATTAACTTCAGGGCTGCATTTTCCAACTTGAAAATCTTTTTAACTACTGTTTTGCGATTTTCCCCACTGAGCGCTTTGGCATCAGAGGAAGAGATTCTGAGAAGTAGGGCCCAGGGGAACTGTATCCTCTTTCCTAGTTTGGCAAGTCTGGCCCTGCTCCAGACACACTGCTTAGACTGCTTCGTTGCTCCCGTAGACCTTCCGTGAAGTCGGACATGCGCATCCTCACCTGAGAACAGACCTGTCAGTTTCTCAAATCTTTGCACCATCGGAGCCTGAGCCTCTGTCTTGCTGGAATTAGACATGAATTTCATTTGAACGAGAAGTAATGTTTTGTCCACACTCCTTGGTTTCACCCCCTAACCTTTCTGTGGGCTCTCACCCTAAGCCAGGGTGGGGCAGCCTATTCCTGAGTGCTCCCCTTAGCAGGACGTCTAGTTGGAAAGACAGCTGGAGACACTTGGCTTTTCTCCGCCCAGGCCCCACCCCCATAGCTGTATCAGCAGAACTGGGGACATTTATTACTCTAGGGTAGTTATTTGTTTCTTTGCCATTCAAGGGGACTCTCAAGGGGAGTTCCTATGGTTGCTCAGTTTTGAGCAACTCACAGCAGAAGATCTGGCACTGATCAGGGGCTAAACAAATATTGCATGAGTAAATCCCTATATTCTCTGAACTGATGCCTATTCCTGAGGTTGGTATTCATCCCAGAATATGCAGTAGAGATAAAATTCCCAAAGCATGGAATAGAGGCAAGGGGACTGGACTAGAAACAAGAAGAGAAAGTCCAGACCTGACCTCTGGAGGACCTGAGCTCAGTGAGCAGAGCGGTCAGCGTGGGGTGGGGGGTGGCACTCCAGCACGGAGACAGGCAGTGATCCATGGGCAGTTCTGGGAGATCCAGACAAGACAAGAGTGTTGGGGCCTCCATGTAGTTACAGCAGCCACTGAGTGTCTGGGCAGGACACTGGGCACTAGGGGGTCCTGCAGATCCAAGAGGGGACAAAAAGAAGCAAACACTGTCCTCCAGGTACATGCTGTTTGCTGAGGCAGACAGACGATGATGTGTAGAATTCGCTATTCTGAGAAGCGCTTGGAAGGAAATGCACTGCTCCCCAGCAGAAGTTAAGGATAGACCCTAGATAAAGGATACAGGCACCCCAGTATTCATTGCAGCATTGTTTACAATAGCCAAGACAAGGAAGCAATCTAAATGTCCATCAACAGAGGAATGGATAAAGAGGATGTGGTGCATATATATTCATACAGTGGAGTATTAGCCATTAACATGAATGAAATAATGCCATTTGCAGCAACAGGGACAGAGCTAGAGATTGTCATACGAGTGAAGCAAGTCAGGCAGAGAGGAGAAATGTCATATGACATCCCTTATATGTGGGACCTAGAAAGAAATGACACAGATGAACTTACAAAGCAGAAAGAGACTCACAGACTGGTGAATGAACTTGTGATTGCCTGGGTGATGGACCAGGGGCAGGGATAGTTATGGAGTTTGGGATGGACTTGCACATACTGCTATGTTTAAAATGCATAACCAACAAGGACCTACCGTATAGTGCATGGAACTCTGTTCAATATTGTGGCAGCTTGGATGGGAGAGGAGTTTGGGGGAGAATGGATACATGTATATGTATGTCTGAGTCCCTCTGCTGTTCACCTAAAACTGTCATGACATTGTTAATCCACTATACCCCAGTACAAAATAAAAAGTTAAAAAAAAAAAGAGTAGATCCTAGGTTCATCCCACAACTCCTTAGGTTCATCCCACCAACAGCTACTTGAGTCTCATCATCAGCTGATAGATGATGCCTTGCAGGTTGCAAAACACTGGAACTTTCCTACAGTAATGGCTCCACTGTCAAGATTTTTCTGGGATCATTCTTCTGATTCCATTATGAGCCAGGCCTAACAGAGCGCCAGTACAATTATTTGCAGAATGACTATTACCCTAGAGTTACTATTGCATATGTTGAGACATATTAATAGTTGTACCCCTCAGTAGATAGGAATAAACTCTAACAATAAACTTTTATAATGAAGACAACAGCAACAAAAAAGAGTAGAGGCTAATTCAAGGATCATGTGGACTAGAGTGGATAAGGCAGTGACTCAGGCAGAGGCTTGGCTCATAAAGTCAGAGAGGACACCTGGGATCCTAACTGGGGACAAGGCAGAGGTGGGGTCACAGCAAGGGAGGCTGAGTACTTAATTCCAGAAAACTGGATCAGAACCCCCTAAAGCCATTCTGCCTCAGGTGAGACTTTGTCCTGAAGAAGGAGGCAGGGCTAAGCTTTAAGTTCAGAGCCAATTTCATTCATTCATTCATCAGATATTTGTAGAGCATCCACCATAGGACTGACATTGTTGTAGGCACACAGCAAAATCTGTACAAAATCAGTACCTGTGAATATCTTACCTGATGTTGCAAAAAAGACTTTGCAGATAAAGGTTATGGTCTTGAGATGGAGGATGTTCTGGATGACCCAGGAAGGCCCAGTCTTATCACATGAGTCTAAAGGCAAAAGCCTTTCCCCACTGAAGAAGAAGATATGACATTAGAAAAGGGTCAGAGAGATGCAGTTCTTGCAGAACGAGGATGGGCCATGAGCCATGGAATGCAGGCAGCCTCTAGAAGTTTGAGAGTCAGGGAAACAGATTCCGCCCCTCCCCTCCCACACTGCCCCAAGCCCCAGAAAGTTATACACTTCTGCTGACATGTGGACTTGAGACCCGTGTGAGATTCTGACCTACAGAACCCTAAGAAATAAATTTGTGTTGTTTTAAGCCACTAGGTTTGTGATAATTCGTTTCAGCAGCAATAAGAGTCTCATACATGCTAGAGGCAGAAAAGAGCTTGGTTACATTCCAGAGATCATGAAGGGGCTGCTGTGTCCAGAACAGTGTAGGTGAGACACACGGACAAACATGTAAGTGATTTAAACAGGAGAGGGGTAGACATATGGGTGAGCTTTACATTTTGCAATCTCACTTGGATGTTTAGCAGTAAAAAGGTTAGAGGAAGGCAGGTGTGGAGGGAGAGACTCTTGCCGGGCTGTTTTATGAGCCCTCATAGGAGACAGGTGTTCACATCAGGGTGATGTCAGAGAAGGAAAGTCATGGGTGAATTGGAGAGCTGTCTGGACATGGAATTAATCAGACTTGATGATTGATTGGATTCAAAGAGCAAGGGACAAAGAGGAATCAGGGATGACCCCCCCCCAGGTTTCTGGCTCGATCAGAGGCTGGGAGCAAAGGCTGAGGGAGGCTGGGAAGGAGACAGGCAGGGCCCCACCCATGTGGCTGCTGCACAGAGAATCCCACCTGCCACCAGCAAAGCTGATCGTTGGGAAGCATCTGTCCTCTCCGAAGATGGTGGAAAATCCTCTAAAAAGCAAGGAAAATGTCTGTTACCAAGCCCATCGGCCAAGACTTCATTTGAAGATGTGAGTGATGGAAAAACCAGTTCCAAGTGTCTTATGCCCGGAGAAAATCTATGTTTATTTCAAGTTGAAAGTCCAGGGGATACATCTGGCTTCATCACAGCTCCTCTAAGGACGTCACCTCCTGGCCTCACTTCCTTTGAGGAGCTCTGTTCTCCTGCCCTGCGTGCCAGCGGCCCCACGCCCAGCAGAGGAGAGTAAATGACCTTTCCCTAGAATGCCCAGAAAAACCGTGGAGACAGTTCTGATGAGACCAGCCTAGATCAGTCCCAGCCCTCTCTCCTCCCCACCCACGCCTACTCTCACTAAGGATATGAAATGAAAGGAGTTGAACAGCTCACCCCCCCCAGGTTTCTGGCTCGATCAGAGGCTGGGAGCAAAGGCTGAGGGAGGCTGGGAAGGAGACAGGCAGGGCCCCACCCATGTGGCTGCTGCACAGAGAATCCCACCTGCCACCAGCAAAGCTGATCGTTGGGAAGCATCTGTCCTCTCCGAAGATGGTGGAAAATCCTCTAAAAAGCAAGGAAAATGTCTGTTACCAAGCCCATCGGCCAAGACTTCATTTGAAGATGTGAGTGATGGAAAAACCAGTTCCAAGTGTCTTATGCCCGGAGAAAATCTATGTTTATTTCAAGTTGAAAGTCCAGGGGATACATCTGGCTTCATCACAGCTCCTCTAAGGACGTCACCTCCTGGCCTCACTTCCTTTGAGGAGCTCTGTTCTCCTGCCCTGCGTGCCAGCGGCCCCACACCCAGCAGAGGAGAGTAAATGACCTTTCCCTAGAATGCCCAGAAAAACCGTGGAGACAGTTCTGATGAGACCAGCCTAGATCAGTCCCAGCCCTCTCTCCTCCCCACCCACGCCTACTCTCACTAAGGATATGAAATGAAAGGAGTTGAACAGCTCGGCCTGGGTCATGAAACCTACTCTAAGCTGTCGCCCGAGAGAGCAGGCCTGAACAGAAGTCAGGGATGCTACTGGAAACAGGCACACAGATCCAGAGCAGCAAGCAGCCCCACCCCCACCCCGCACGTGCACAGTCCCCGTAGGGCTTACTGATTCTTGGAACAAGTGAGTGCAGCCCCTGGTGCAGGGCTTACTGACTCGAGAACGATGTGGAAAGTAAAGCGCGCTAAATCCTTGAGACTGTCTCTTTCCTGAGTCATGGCTGTTCCTATTCACAGTGGGCAGGGGAACAGAAATACTGGGCTGCAGGAAAATCAGATGCGGCAGAGCAAGTGACAGGAGGAGACTGAACCCTTAGGATAGATTCAGAGTCTGAGGCTCCTGAGTGTCGGGGTCCTGGAATATTCCCTAGGCACTGATGAGGGCTGGGCACCTCTCAGAGGAGGAGTCCTTGGCCTTCCTCTGCTGCTGAAGAGTTGAGAGGTCTGCCCTCCTCCAGGCACCTTGTCTCCTGAGCTTCAGCGGAAGACAACTGGTTGGGGAGCTTCAGCCTGAGGGGCACGTGGTTTGACATTGAGGATGGACCCTACATCCACCTCTTGACCCCACTGCCTTGTGTGGACTCGGTAACTGGGCAAAAGCAAGGCACTGGTTAGGTCCTGAGGATTCTCTAGGGGGCACAGTGGTGTAATCTTAAGACCCTGGAGCCTGAGCAGGGGACCCTGCATTTGTGTAGCCCCTGGGTTGCTCAGTTTCCTAGCAGATGCTGTCAGGGCCCTGGCCACGCCCCTCCACTCTCCCTATTGCCTCACCTGGTAAGATAAGAGTTCACTACTGCAAGCAGCTGAGGCTCCCAATCTGTGGCTTGGCATGTGCACCAGCGTGAGATGCTGGTCAGGAGCAGCCCTCAGCCCGTGATTGGCAGGTGTCGGTGGATCAATACCGCAGCTCCCACAGTACTGTCTGCTTTCAAGAGGACATCATCTCTCAAGGGTCCTCAGTAGGTGGTGGGGTGAACAGGCTCGGCTGGGGAGAAGGAGCATGGGAAGCACTTCCATTATCCAGTCAAATCCCACCCCACCCCCACCTCCACTTAGGAGAGAGGGAAAGAGGCATGACTTGTGTGCATTCCTTTGGGCAACAGGGTCTTCTCAGATGGCTCAGCACTGGCCATGCAAGAGCCCCAGAAGACACTGGTTCAATCCCTGTGTCTGGAAGATTCCCTGGAGGAGGCAATGGCAACCCACCCATTCTAGTATACTTGCCTGGAAAATTCTATGGGCAGGAGAGCCTGGTGGGCTACAGTCTACAGGTTCGCAGAGACTCAGACACAACTGAGCACACACATATCTCTGATAATACAGGCAGCTCTGCCTTCCCTACGGGAACCCCACTTGAGTGTCCATGTACCGGGGCCCAACACCCGCTCTTCCGGCTCTAGGAAGGAAACCTGTCTACCATGGCAGTCTGGAGGTTGTCACTGCCTGTCCAGACTGGTCACACTTGCTGTCCAGCCAGTGCAGACTGGTTCGGGCAGGCCCTCTCCAATTGGCACCAGAGTTTCCAGTCATGCTCTAAGACCCTTGGTGATGAGCAGAATAGATGGAACAAACAACCCTGAATTCCCTTGCCATCTCTTCTTCCAGCTTGCATCTCACCTCTGTCCTGCCTTAATTTTTGCACCCGAAGATGCTGTCTAGAGTTTACTGTCGGGAGGATTCTTTAAAATAGCGTTTCTATGGTGAAACAATGTCCCTTGTTTGAAAATACACGGACTTTTAAAATATGTTCTTGTATTTTCCTGGATCAGGGCATATTGTAGAGTCCAGGGATTTATTTACAGTGAAGAAATTGTTTTTTCGAATTGTGGTTAAACAAAAGGATGGCTTTTGGAGTGCTGAGTAAAGGAGACATTGTTTATTATATTAGTTATTTGGGACAAAATCTGGAAAGGGATGACTTTACAGGGAGTGATGGGGGGAGGATGGCACATCAGTGAATATATTCCTGTAATCGTCCATTTCTTGGAGTGGACATGCAAGATGTTGGACACTGTGACCTCTAACATACATCTCTTTTCCAAACTTTGTTTTGCCTTTTCTGCTTCAGCCCCTATGAAGGAATATATATCAGCTGTTTCCCCATCCTCGTTGCCCCTTACCCAGGGTTCTGGCGCTCTGGCCCTTCCAAAGCCCAGTAACAGGAGATTTGCTGTCCGACCTTCCTTATCTTGCTCCAAGGCTTTCTTTCCAAGGAGCTCTCAGCACTTCGAAGACAGAATATCTCCACTCGCACGAAGTCCCAGAGCAGTGGGGGAACAGAGCGTGTCAGAGTTCGCTGGATGAAAATAAGAGCTGAATCCAAAATCTTTCAATTGTCACGGCCTCCTCTTATGAGCTTCCTGGAGTGGCAAAACCGGGGCACAGAGAGGGAGAGTCTAATAGCAAGACCTCGTTCTCTGGAGGATCCAGGCAGTGCCGTATCTGCCACTGGGAAGAGATGTCCTTACTTATTTAAGGAAGCTGTCACCTTTCAGTCCCTAAACTTTCTGCATGTTGAATTTTACTTTGCAGGGGAACCAAACTAATATCAATTATTGGGCATGTGTGGGTGTGTGGTGGGGACGGGGCTTGTTAGACTAAAATATCTATTCCACAAATGCCGTTTTAGCATCTGAGGAGATTCTGAAGACTATTCTATTTTTCTGGAGCCCTAGTACAGTGAAAATATCCTTAGGTAGTGTAAGTTCCTGTTGTTGCTGTTCAGTTGCTAAGTCATGTCCAGTTCTTTGTAACCCATGGGGTTGCAGCACGCCAGGCTTCCCTGTCCTTCATTATCTCCCGGAATTTGCTCAAACTCATGCCCATTGAGTCAATGATGCCATGCAACCATCTCATCCTCTGTTGCCCCCTTCTCCTCCTGCCCTCAATCCTTCCCAGCATTGGAGGCTTTTCCAATGAGTCAGTTCTTTGCATCAGGTAGCCAAAGAATGGAGAAGGCAATGGCAGCCCATTCCAGTACTCTTGCCTGGAGGATACCAGGGATGGGGGAGCCTGGTGGGCTGCGGTCTATGGGGTCACACAGAGTCGGACACGACTGAAGTGACTTAGCAGCAGCAGCAGCAGCCACCAAAGTATTGGAGCTTCAGCATCAGTCCTCCCAATGAATATTCAAGGTTGATTTTCTTTAGGACTGACTGGCTTGATCTCCTTGCTGTTCAAAGAACTCCCAAGAATCTTCTCCAGCACCACAATTCAAAAGCATCAGTTCTTCAGTACTCAGTCTTTAGGGTCCAACTCTCACATCTGTCCATGACTATTGGAAATGTCATAGCTTTGACTTACGGACTTTTGTTGGTAAAGTGATATTTCTGCTTTTATACATTGTTTGGGTTTGTCACAGCTTTCTTCCAAAGAACAAGCATCTTTTAATTTCATGGCTGCAGTCACCGTCCACAGTGATTTTAGAGTCCAAGAAAAGTGAGTTCCTGAGTGAAGAATAATTTGTTAATCTGCTAAATCTGTAGCAGTTGGTTGTCTGCCATCGGGAAGAAGGTTACAGATGTGTATGTGGGGAAATGGCAAGGGAGCCAGCTGATGGAGGTGGTGTGTGGGTTGCATTCCACATACTTAGCAATCTTTCCTGGGGCAGGGGATGTTTTATTCAGTGTAACCCCTGGGCAGTTCAGACCCACAGCAGATGCTGTTAAGGCCCTAGCCATGGCCCCTCAGTTCTCTCTAGGCCCTCACATGCCAAAGGTTTTCTACTGCAAGCCTCTGAGGCTCCCCGTCTGCTGTACATTACATGTTTATGGTCCCCCAGAATTCATGTTTAACCCATGTAGCTATGAGACCACCTGGGAGTGAGTGAGTGTCTGTGTTGTATGTTTATTGGCCAAGTCATGTCTGACCTCTTTGTGACCCCATGGACTGTAGCCTGCCAGGCTCCTCTGTCCATGGAATTTTTCAGGCACGAATACTGGAGTGGGTTACCATTTCCTCCTCCAGGGGACCTTCTTGACCCAGGGATCAAACCTGCATCTGCTGTATTTCCTGCATTGCAGGCAGATTCTTTAATCACTGAGCTATCAGGGAATCCCATGGGAAGTGACTTAGCATGCACACAGAATTCATGTGTTGAAATTCTAACCCCCAAAGTTATGGAATGAGGATGTGGGGCCTTTGGGAGGTCATGACTCAGTCGTAAGGGTGAATGAATATTCAAGGTTGATTTTCTTTAGGACTGACTGGCTTGATCTCCTTGCTGTTCAAAGAACTCCCAAGAATCTTCTCCAGCACCACAATTCAAAAGCATCAGTTCTTCAGTACTCAGTCTTTAGGGTCCAACTCTCACATCTGTCCATGACTATTGGAAATGTCATAGCTTTGACTTACGGACTTTTGTTGGTAAAGTGATATTTCTGCTTTTATACATTGTTTGGGTTTGTCACAGCTTTCTTCCAAAGAACAAGCATCTTTTAATTTCATGGCTGCAGTCACCGTCCACAGTGATTTTAGAGTCCAAGAAAAGTGAGTTCCTGAGTGAAGAATAATTTGTTAATCTGCTAAATCTGTAGCAGTTGGTTGTCTGCCATCGGGAAGAAGGTTACAGATGTGTATGTGGGGAAATGGCAAGGGAGCCAGCTGATGGAGGTGGTGTGTGGGTTGCATTCCACATACTTAGCAATCTTTCCTGGGGCAGGGGATGTTTTATTCAGTGTAACCCCTGGGCAGTTCAGACCCACAGCAGATGCTGTTAAGGCCCTAGCCATGGCCCCTCAGTTCTCTCTAGGCCCTCACATGCCAAAGGTTTTCTACTGCAAGCCTCTGAGGCTCCCCGTCTGCTGTACATTACATGTTTATGGTCCCCCAGAATTCATGTTTAACCCATGTAGCTATGAGACCACCTGGGAGTGAGTGAGTGTCTGTGTTGTATGTTTATTGGCCAAGTCATGTCTGACCTCTTTGTGACCCCATGGACTGTAGCCTGCCAGGCTCCTCTGTCCATGGAATTTTTCAGGCACGAATACTGGAGTGGGTTACCATTTCCTCCTCCAGGGGACCTTCTTGACCCAGGGATCAAACCTGCATCTGCTGTATTTCCTGCATTGCAGGCAGATTCTTTAATCACTGAGCTATCAGGGAATCCCATGGGAAGTGACTTAGCATGCACACAAATTCATGTGTTGAAATTCTAACCCCCAAAGTTATGGAATGAGGATGTGGGGCCTTTGGGAGGTCATGACTCAGTCGTAAGGGTGGAGCCCTCATGAAGGGGATTAGTGCCCTCACAGGAGTGCCCAGAGGGCTAGCTCTCTCCCTGCTTCTGCCACATGAGGCACAGCAAGAAGATAGGTCATTTATGAACTGGGAAGCAGGCCTAAATTTGCAGGTACTTTTATCTTGAGGTTCTGACCTCCAGAATTGTGAGAAATAAATTTTGAGTGTTAAAAATTCCCAGCCTATGGTATGTATTGTTGTTGTTATTTAGTCACTAAGCCATGTCTGACTCTTTGTGACCCCATGGACCATAGCCCACCAGGCTCCTCTGGCCTTGGGATTTCCCAGGCAAGAATACTGGAGAGGGTTGCATTTCCTCGCCTAAGGGAACTTCCCTGCTCAGGGATTGAACCCAAGTCTCCTGAGTCTTCTGCATTGGCAGGGGTGTTCTTTACCCGTGAGCCACCTGGGAAGCCCATGGTATGTGTCAGAGCAGCACTTCGGGACTCAGATGTCACCTGAGTGTATTCTTCAGCTGGGACTGTACTTGTCTTATTTCTGGAATGCAGGGCAGGTAACCCTCCTGGAGCAGCTCTTAGCCAGTGACAAGTGGATGTTTACGGATGCACACCCTCCCTCCCCAGTGCTCTCTGCTCCCTACCCATCATCTCTCAGGGCCCCCAGCAAGCAGCGGTGTGCTGGTAGGCAGGCTCTTTGAGGGAGGATGGGCACACATAAAGCCTTAATCTGTGGCATTTGCTAATTTCTGTGGTGTGAAACTCCCACTGTGGCAGAATTCAAGATGCCACTGAACTCATAGTCGGTGAGAGATGTACACAGTTGGCTGTGGTGAGTCAGTCTGAGCTGTTCCAACACATCCCTGCCAGTGGGATGGAGGCCCAGTTGCCCTGATTGGTAACCTGCTCATTAACACACCCTGCCCTGGCAGCCTTCCCTCCCCTGTCTGCGTCCCCCACATCTTCCCAGTGCTTCCTTGGACCACCTCCTAGATAAACAACTTGCACCCAAATACTTGTTTCAGGATATGCTTCTAGTGGGATCCAAATTAAAGCTAGATAAACCCATCAGTTGTTGTTCTTTGAACAAAGTGGGCAGAATTCACCACTGGCTGGAGAAATATGTGTCCTTTTGGTCTGGCCCCAGCCTAGATTTCAGCCTCACCCTCCCCTAGAGCCCACCCATCTCCGCCATGGTTTTGCTCCTGGAACCCCCTCCCCCTGGCATCCCCTCCACCAGAACTTCCCAATCCTCCATCTTGTCTTCAAATCTATTTCACACCCAGCCTCCTCTCCAAAGCAGCTCTTGGTCTCTCAGAGCAGAAGGAACTGCTTCCTCCTGCTTCGCTGAGTTGTTTGGACCTTGATTATGACTTTTACCAAGACTTGGCTTGTCTTAGCTTTCTTTGGGTGTGTGCCCCTCCCTTGCTGCCCTGGGAGCCTAGAGGGCAAGAACTATGATCTGAACAGTTTCCAGCCTAGGTGCTTGGCCAGGGTTGTTTACTCCCCAGCTTCTGCTTTGACTTTCCCCAAGTCACAGTCCGGAACATCCCCAGTCCCAGAGCAGGTGAGCACAATCATGGATGTGAGCCCAGGGCAGGCAGTGCAGAGGGGGTGACCATTCCTTCCTAAAGGAGAAAAAAACACCAAGCTCCAAGGAAATGTTTTCTAGCTACCCTCAGGGTGTGTTCAGCACAACAAGGAGAGGCGAGATAGAATCTTAGTTCCCTAGATTTCCCTTTGATGAGAGAATAGGGTCACCTGGCGGTCAGCACAGTCTAGTGAACATTCTCTGATTGCAAGATCACTGGGGGGGGGCACTTTATTCTTTCACCCATTAGTTCATCGAGTATCAAGTGCCTGGTAGTGTTCAGGGATTAAGAGCTTTGACTGAACAACCTGGGTTGGGCACTTGGCTCTGTCTCTGTCATAGGCTGGGAGCCTCTGAATGAGCTTTTTAACCCCGAAACTCCATTTCCACTCGCAAAGTGGAGATAATCAGGTACTCACCTCTCAGGGTTTGGGGGATGTTTGAATGAGATGATGTATGTGAACTGTATAGTATTTAGTACCTGGTACAGGTACTAAATCCTGGAGTAGGAAATGGCAACCCACTCCAGTATTCTTGCCTAGGGAGTCCCATGGACAGGGGAGCCTGGAGGGCTAGAGTCCACGGGGTTGCAAAGAGTGGGACATGACTAAAACAGCTTAGCATAGCACAGTATGCAAGTGCTAAATATGTATCAGTTATTTTTTATATAAATTTATTTATTTTCATTGGAGGTTAATTACTTTACAATATTGTATTGGTTTTGCATATCAGTTATTTTTAAAAGTGTGTGTCAACCTCTGTGCTGAGCTCAAGGAGCGATCATTGAATGAAATGCAACCTCTGTGCTCAGGAAGGTCACAGACAGAAGGTATAGACAGACGACAGACCTGAGGCCCCAGTACAAGATGCCAAGTGGTCTGAGAATGAAGTTTGCAGAGGGCTCAGGGAGCCCCGGGGAGGGGGCCTATACCAACAGACCACTGTCAGGGGCTGTCCTTGAATTCCTCTTATTTCTGATAAACACGCTCTGTTTGATGAGAACTCTCCCTTCCTGTTCTTACTCTCATGTAACAAAGTAGGCTAGCTGGGATACAAGCAACACTGATGGAGAAGGCAGGATGGTGAGGAGATGCTGGGGGCTTCTTATGACATCTATTCTCATAAGTCATCCCCCCATAAGATAGGAAGGTGCAGGCATGGGTCACAGAGGCCCCCATGCCCTGTATGTTAAGTCCGTTCAACCTCAAGGAATGATGACTGACTCCTCCAGAAGAGCTCTTGTTCCTCAGATGAATTCTTGGACGTTCTCCCAGCTACTTAAATGCCTTGATTTGTTTAATCCAAGAAATAAATTGTAAAAGGGGAACTTTCTTACTCAATGTGTAATATCTCTTGGCTTCACAAAAAGCTAGCAATGATATGGCCCTTTTAGGTCTAAGGAGGCCACGGTTTGCCATGGAGTTGGGAACGATTTTATTGCCCCGGAGCTGTTGTGATTTTTGGTTGTCCCACTGGGGCAGTGCCCCTGGTATGTGGTGTGATGGAGGCCAAGGATGCTGCCAAACATCTCACAATGCCCAGTCCAGGCCCCACCACAGAGAACTATCGAGCCCCAAATGCAAATGGTGTTAAGACTGAGAAACTATTCTCAGAGAATGAAGATGAAGGAGTGTGCGTGCCCATGTGTCTGTGTGTGTGTATAAAAGAGCAAGACACTCTGTGTTGGATCAGATTGACTGCTGGTCGAGTCAGTGAAGCAGGACAAATTCATAGTTAGTTTCTAGTGGGAGGTGACTGGAAAACAGAGATCTGTGAACACCAGGAGTAAAGCCTGAGTCAACTAGAAGACACTCGTGGTAGAGCTGAAGCTCAGGGATAAGTTTCACCGTCGGGTCCAATCCTCCAATGGCAGGCCAGAGATTTCCAGCCTCAACATGCTGAACACGGCGGTTCAGGAGCTGTGGTGGCAGGGAGAGTGTGGAGTGGAGAAGCGCCTGGTAATTACAAGCAAGTCTCCCCCTGTCCACCAGCAACAAGCAAGCAGAGTTCAAAATGAACAGAGCATTCTCCCTCCAGCAGGCATGGACAGTGCTGATTGGTTTAGAGTTTCGTTAGTGAACATCTGGTTGCGGGGGGTGGTCCCTGGCCCAGGCCTGGATCGCATGCCTGGTCTTTCACCAGAGGAGCCGGGTTGCTGGGTGGTGAAACATCTGCCTGTGGGCTCTAGGGTCCCAGGCAGTCTTTGCATGCAGACGTGTAAAGCAAGTGGTCTGAGGCTTTTGCCCCATTTGCAGATATCTGGCAATTAGTCTCCTTCTGAAGTGGCTGAGCATTCCAGGGCTTTGGATACTGCACAGACTTCTCATCAAGATGGATCTTGCTCAAGCCACTATTTATTTTAACCTTTCCTAGTTGCAGATGGCTCCTGCATGCCCAGCTGTAAAGGCTCTGCATTTCAATCTCCGGCTGTAGGGCATTTCCTGTGTGGATTGATTGTCCAGTGGAACGCTGTTAAGGCAGATAACCCTGAATGTCAGTGGTCACCATACTTCTTATGTGGCAAAGAGTCCCTAAAGCTTGTTTAAGGCATCCCAAACCAGGAACATACCCCATGAGGCCCATATATTTGGATAGAGCCTAGGAAAAGACATATGTGGAATGGAAACGTGCCTCTGTCATCCCCTTCTCCTGCCCTCAATCTTTCCCAGCATCCAGGTCTTTTCTAATGTGTTAGCTCCATGGAATAACCCATCTTTCTCTAGTTTGATACTTAACTTAATGGAGTGTCACTTTTTTCCCCAACAATTGAATTGATTGATTTAACATTTTTGAATGTCCATGGAATATGCGTGCGTGCTAAGTTGCTTCAGTCCTGTCTGACTCTGTGCAATCCTGTGGACTGTAGCCTGCCAGGCTCCTCTGTCTATGGGGTTCTCTAGGCAAGAATACTGGAGTGGGTTTCCATGCCCCCCTCTAGAGGAATCTTCCCGACCCAGGGATCAAATTCAAGTCTCTTACGTCTCTGCATTGGCAGGCAGTTCCTTTGCTACTAATGCCACCTGGGAAACCCCTTCCATGAACCTGTTGTCCAGTCGCTCAGTCTTGTCTGACACTCTGCAACCCCATGGACTGCACTGTGCCAGGCTTCCTTGTCCTTCACCATCTCCCGGAGATTTCTCAGACTCATGCCCATTGAATCAGTGATGCCATCCAACCATCTTGTCCTCTGTCATCCCCTTCTCCTCCTGCCCTCAATCTTTCCCAGCATCAGGGTCTTTTTTAATGGGGTGGTCCCCATCTTTCTCTAGTTTGATCATTTAAATTAATGGAGGTAATGGTGGTGACACTTTTTCTCCCCAACTATTGAATTAATTGATATAACATTTTTTGAGAGTCCATCATGTTCTTGACAATGTAATTAGATCCCAGAGACTCTTGAGTG
Organism: Madoqua kirkii; assembly: GCA_006408675.1. Taxonomy (NCBI): domain Eukaryota; kingdom Metazoa; phylum Chordata; class Mammalia; order Artiodactyla; family Bovidae; genus Madoqua; species Madoqua kirkii. The sequence goes on from SJYC01118876.1 coordinate 28,868, forward strand.
GAGTGGTATCAAGAAGAGAAGGGAGAATACACAACCTCCTAAGGAGCCTGAGGGCAATGTGTAAGACACACAGAGCCTGCTCTTTTGTGAGATGAAGGGTATGAGGTGGTGGATGAGGGGCTTCAATAGACCCCGCTGGCCCTGAGGTGTGGTGCCCACGAGAAGCTGGGCACTCCGCAATTTTCTCGGTTTCCCAACAGACTTTGTGATTGACTAGAATATAAATGTGGAATCTATGGTCCATTTAAGGACATCTTCGGCAAGACTTTGCAGTCCATTGATGGAACTGGTTGCAGACATCAATGAGGGCTCTTTTTTAAGTGGATCCAGTCTATTCTGAATCTGGGGGAATCTGTCAAGTTGGTTTCTACCACAGGTCAATTCCAGGCACCATCGAAAGAAGGTGTTCGGGAAGAATCTACTCTTGGCAGCAGAGTGTTCTGCTTGACGATTGCTGTCTGCCAAAGTTCCAGGAGAGTGGAGTGGGCGAGTGTGTGGCACTTCTCTTCCATCCTGGGCAAAACTGTGTCCCTTCTAAGTGGTGCAATGGGTGTATATATCTACCCTTCTGCTGCTGTGTGGCATTTGTGGGGTTCACATCCTGGCGGATGGTTCCTGTTCATTAGCATCCCTTCTGCTCGCCACCCCTGAAGAGGAGGTCATGAGGCTCACGGTACGGAAGACCTCTAATAAGGAGAAAGGGCTGCGGTTGCCCCCAGAGGTGCAGCATTTCATCTCCACTAACCACAGGCTATCTCTGGACGCTGCCACCAGTTTCAGTCTCCATGGAAAGTGACGCTCTGCTTGGTCCTTCCAGATCTCTGTGGACTCCTTGCAGCATTTCTGAGACCATATAATTCTTTGAAGAATTCCCCCCTCTGGAAAGCCTCTCTGATTTAGAGTTTATTGTTTTGCTTTCTCTTATTTATTAACTTTTCAGTATATTGAATTGTGGTTAGAGTAACCTTATTGGACATATCTAGAGGATCTAAAATTAGAGCTTCAAGTGCTACTGAAACACAGCTAGAGAAATCTCACCTTGAGGAGGATCTTTAAATGGATTTGCAGCACATTTCTGAATAACCTGCTTCTAAACCTACAGAAAAATTTCTTACCACTCAGAAGTGAGTGTAGATGAAATATTCTCCCCTTTACTTTAAAAAACAATGCTTCTTATTTATTTTTCTATATACAAAGGCAAAACAATATGCATTATAAAACATATGGAAAATATAAGGAAGTATAATATATAATATGAAAATAAAAATCACCCTTTTTCTCCCTCCACCAGGACAATAATCATTGTTAATATTTGGCTGTTTATTCTTCCAGTCATTTTCTGTGCACATACAATTGATATCCATTAAAAATAAACTCTATACATATGCCCTGTATATGTATATATAATATACATATGTATAATTTTAATTTTATATCATCCTTTTCCACAGCACTGCAACGTTTTCCTATGTTATTACATATTTATCAAAAACAAAATTTAAAAACACCTCATCATAGTCTCTAGTATGGATTCAACACAATCCATTTAACCATCATCCTCTTGCTCAACATAATTGTACTTTATTAAAAAGGCATGAATGATGGCAGGTAGGTAAATATTTGATGAATGTCTGACTGTAAATTTGATCATACCCTAGGATAATAACTAAAAGGGGAATTACTGAAGCACAGGATTCAGGCATTTACAAAGCTCTAGAAATGCATTGTCTCCTTAGGGAAAAACAGACCGATTACAGTTCTAGCAACACAGAGTCTTACTGTTTAAAAGCTATTTCATTTTAATTTAATTTAAAATGTAATAGGAATAATATCTCATTCTGAAATGTCTTTTTTTTAATGTAGTTGATTTGCAATTTTGTGTTAGTTTCAAGGTGTAAAGAAAAGTGATTGATTTAAACATATATGTATGTGTGTGTGTAATTGCTCACATAATTGTACTTTATTAAAAAGGCATGAATGATGGCAGGTAGGTAAATATTTGATGAATGTCTGACTGTAAATTTGATCATACCCTAGGATAATAACTAAAAGGGGAATTACTGAAGCACAGGATTCAGGCATTTACAAAGCTCTAGAAATGCATTGTCTCCTTAGGGAAAAACAGACCGATTACAGTTCTAGCAACACAGAGTCTTACTGTTTAAAAGCTATTTCATTTTAATTTAATTTAAAATGTAATAGGAATAATATCTCATTCTGAAATGTCTTTTTTTTAATGTAGTTGATTTGCAATTTTGTGTTAGTTTCAAGGTGTAAAGAAAAGTGATTGATTTAAACATATATGTATGTGTGTGTGTATATGTGTGTTGTGTGTGTGTATATATATTGGAAGGAGATTCTCTTTCCTTTCCCCTGTATGTTATTACAAGATATTGCAGACGGTCCCTTGTGCTATACAGTTGCATATCTAGTTTATATACAGTAGTATGCATCTGTTAATCCCACACTGCTAACTTATGCCTCCCTACCACCTTTCCCTTCTGTAACCACAAGTCTGTTTTCTATATTTCTTCAGCAGTTTTAAAACACATCTGTAGCTCCTCTAACTCCTCCCATGGAGATGTGGGATCTGATTCCTTCTCCATGAACCAGGTCTGATTGTAGTGACTCACTTGACACTGATACAGCGACATACAATGCCAGGGATCTGATGCTATGTGACCGACCAGGTTTGATCAGAAGGTCCAACCGGTTGTCATTTTACACTTGCTTATAAGCCAGCCACCATGGGAGAATTCTGTTCCCCTTGAGACCTCTGTGCTGGAAAATCCATGTTAGATTATCCCATCCGCAGCCCAGCTGTGCTCCCAGCCCAGAGCCAGCATCAACTGCCTGCCGAAAGGATGACCCTCCTTTTTTTTGGTGGTTTACTCATATCACTTGCCAATTTTAGAAGGTAGTGTTTTCCTTAGGATTTAAAAACATCTTGTTCATTAGGAATAATTATATACTGGCTGAAAATAAATTTCTAAGTTATCATCTGCCTTTTAAAAATTCTACTTTGGAAATTATACAATTGCTATGTAGTTAGACCTTTTAAGTATTTCATTTGTGATCTCATGAACCATTTCTGGTTAGAAAATACTCCTTCTGGAGTGCAGTTGTTCACCTACATTTTTGAGTTAGTTCCCTCCCTCCCTTCCTTTTACATTTAACACTGAAATCAGTCTACAGATATTTTGATGTTTGATAACAATTTGGGCTAATGGCTGAATTTTCCAAAGTCATTTATTGAACGGTAATTCCTCATCCAGTAAGTTACACTGACTATTGCTAACCTAATCAAGATACACACACACACACACACACACACACACACACACTGTAGAGTCCATTTCAGGGCTATCTGCTCTCTTTGATTTGCTCTTGGTCCTTGGTCTAGCAAAATATAGCTTTCAACTCTGATAGGCCTAGATATGCATTGTTTTTTTATTATTCCAAAATAATTCTTAGCTATTCTTCCTATTTATTCTTCTAGAAGATCTTTAAAATTGTCTTTTAAATTTAGTTCCACATATAAGTTACTGGGAAATAACTGAAATCTTCATCACACTTTGGTTTTCGTCTTGCAACATGGTACTTTTCTCTGTTTCCTCAGACCTCCCTGTGATTGCAAGGCCTCTATCATATTTCATTTGTTGGGAACCTATATGTTGCCATCAAGGGTTTTAGCATCCCAAGGACCCACACTCGGGCTTCCTAGGTGGCACTAGTGATGAAGAACCTTCCTGCCAGTGCAGGAGACATGAGAGATACGGCTTGATCCCTGGGTTGGGAAAATCCCTTGGAGGAGGGCATAGCAACTCACTCCAGTAATCTTGCCTAGAGAATCCCATGAACAGAGGAGTCTGGTGGACTGTGGTCCGTGGGTTTTCAGAGTTGGATGTGACAGAGGATGAGATGGCTATATAGCATCACCGACTCGATGGACATGGGTTTGGGTGAACTCTGGGAGTTGGTGATGGACAGGGAGACCTGGCATGCTGCGATTCATGGGGTCGCAAAGAGTCGGACACGAATGAGTGCCTGAACTGAACTGAACTGAACTGAGGCACCTTAGCAGGCACACATGCTCCTGGACCTGAGCACAGGTTACTAGGTACTAGCTGGAAGACCTTGAACAAATCCCAACCTTTGTTGCTCCCTCAGATTCTTCATCTATAAAGTAGAATAAAACTCCGAACAGCATCATCATTATTATTTTTAAAAGAGCAAGAGATCAGTTCATGCTGCCAAACTTGACCATTACTTCTTGCCCTGGCCTCCCACCACCTAGTACTTCACACTCTAGAGTCTTGCAAGCATCTTCGACTCTTCTGTACTGTTCCTCAGTTTCTTGTTGTTGCTTAGTCACTAAGTCAAGTCCAACTGTTTGAGACCCTCTGGATTGTAGCATGCCAAGCTCCTCTGTCCATGGGATTTTCCAGGCAAAAATACTGGAGTGGGTTGCCATTTCCTACACCACAGGATCTTCCTGACCCAGGGATCAAACCCTGGGTTTGGTGTCTCTTGGATTCTTTTACTACTGAGTCACCAGGGAAGCCCTCTCTTCCCCATACCTGTGCCTTTCTTCATTCTCTCATTTGCCGGGAAGCCTCTCCTCACCATTTCGCCTGGCCCCACTCCTACAGAACCTCTAAAAGCCAGCTCAGGAGCCACCTCCTCAGGAAGCTCTCTGTGATTGGCCAACACCCTGTCTGGCACTCACAATCCTCTAAGGCTGTGACAGATACCTGGTTGGTAATAGCTCACAGTCCATAGGGCAAATCTCTCTCCATGCACTGATCACTTTGTTGCTAGCTGAGGGGAATCTCAAAGGCAGGGACTGTGTCTTATTCTCTTCTAGTCACCCACACGCTGCCTAGCCCTTAGAAAGCTCAGCGGGCACTCTCAGCCCTTCAGTGAATTGCATGGATTGGATTAAACAGTGTTCCTCTCTTGGGACATCCTCTATAAGTAGAGTGCTAAAGGATTGGGATGGGAGGAGACAATGATGACCCTACAAGCTGAGCGGCAGAATCTGCCCTCGTGATGAAGAGTAAACCGCACGTGTGGGAGCCAGACTGCCTTTGCCTCTCAGATGGGGGAAGGCAGGGTAATAGATTCAAGGGCTTCTGAACAGATTCACTTTAAAATGGAAATGGCTCGCCCTTACAGTGCGGCCCTTTCTCAAAAGCCGGTCCCATCTTTCCTTCTGATGAGAACGGCCAAGTTCAACACGCAGGAGGGATGTCTGCAGACACATGTGTCACACCCAGGCAGCTCCCGGCTCCAAACAAGGCCCCACTGAAAGGATCAAAGGCTGCACATGGCCCGGCAGTGACAAATTTATGAAGCCCCGTCATCCGCATGAAAACGTTGTGTATTTAATCTGCCCAGTAGAAATAAATCCATCTCAAGTTTCTGTTGAAGGAATTGCAAGTCAGCACCCTTCTCCATAAAGATGTAAAGGATCTGTTTAAAGCAAGGTTTACCTCTCTCAAAGGAGGAGAGGTTTTCTCTTCCCCGCAGAAGCATCTAAACGCACTTTTGTATTCACCCTCTCACAAGTCCTGAACGTCTAGCTTTCAATGAGTATACAAGCTTTGTTATTACACTTAGATTTACAAACAAAGTTGTTGGCACGGGAAAGCCTGTGGTAGGTAGGACAGACCACCCGTAAGTACGCGTATGAAAGCCCAGTTGGAAAATCTCTTCTGTCCGCCAAAAGTGTGACTGCACTTCTGAAAACTTGGCTGTTCTCTTGGTGGTCGAAAACAGTGAACCTTTTTGTTCATTGAACGCTGAAAAAACAAGTATGCCAAAAAGTGCCTTTTCCTAACGGGTTCCAAGACTCCTAGCTATTTTTGCCTCTTTTCTCTCAGGGCTTGAGAACATTCAACAAACGTGAATTGGAGACGCTTTATTGTTCTGTGTGTTATGTCAGAGGTTTCAGATCGCGGCCAGCAAGTGCTGGCCCATTTGCCTGCCATGCGGCTTACAATGAGGCCCCTTTCTGCCCATGTCCTCTGACCACAGGCGGGGATGGAAGCTGGATGTGCGCCCTTCCCTCTCAGGGGTGTCGGGGAGAGGCCTGGGCACCGGATGAGAGGGAAAAGGAGCTTGAACTTTCATCCTGGAGAACCCATTGTGCAAGATGGCTGACCGAGGCTTTGCCCTCTGATTATGGAAGGGGGACGCTATGTCTTCCAGCTTGGGAGAGGACCAGCATTTCCTTGCTCTTGTTTAGTCACTTCAGTTGTGTCCGACTCTCTGTGACCCTATGGATTGCAGCCCGCCAAACTCCTCTGTCCATGGGATTTCTCGGGCAAGAATACTGGAGGGGGTTGCCATTTCCTCCTCCAGGAGATCTTCCTGACCCAGGAAACGAACCCTCATCTCCTGCGTTGGCAGGTAGATTCTTTACCACTGAACCACCAGGGAAGCCCCGGTATCTCCTAGTAACTAGGATTTCATTAGCTTGCTACTTCTAACCAGCTGGGCTAACAAAATCTCCAAATGTTATGTGTATGTGTGTTTATATATGCAGATGCATAAATATAATGCAGTTGACAGTAATTACATACACACACTATGTAATACTATGTATAACGCTATATGTGTATGTGGATAAGTAATACTTGATGGGACCTGGTTGACATAATTTCTCTGCTGAATAGAGTCTGTCATAGCCTCTGATAGACTGAAAATAGTTTTTGAACTAGTTTTTTTTTTTAATGAAAAAGTCATTACATGTACAAAGCAAAAAGTTCAAAGCGTACACAAAGCTCTGCAATAAAAAAATAACTCTCCTCTTCATCCTGCTTCTCCAAGTCCCCTCCACATGGCAACCACTGTTAATTATTTTTCAAGCATATACTTCCAGAGTAGTTCAATGAACATGTGGGTGAGTGTATGTGTTCGTGCTTGTATGCACACACATACAGCCCTTCAGACCATACAGCCAAATAAAATGGTAACATGCTATATTGTTCTCCACCTTTTTCTCTTAATGATTTATTTTGGAGTTCATTCTCTAATAGCTCACGTTCATTTACATTATTCTTTTTAATGACGGTGTAGTGTTCAAGGTATGATGTCATACAATTATTGCACCAACTCTTATCTAAGCGTATGTGGTTCACTACCAGCTCTCTGTTACAACAAATAGCACAGTTATTTATCTTCCATGTGCAAATATATCTCTAGGAGAATCTCCTAGGTGTGGCTTATCATTGTCAGTGGGTATATGCATTGCAAATTTATTATGATTGTCACTGTCATCATTTATTATTGGGCTTTCCTGATAGCTCAGTTGGCAAAGAATCAACCTGCAATGCAGGAGACCCCGGTTCAATTCCTGGGTCGGGAAGATCCCCTGGAGAAGAGAAAGGCTACCTACTCCAGTATTCTGGCCCAGATTGTCATTGCCATCATTTATTATTATTATTATTATATTCTTATAGCTATCCAAAGCCAGTTTACTCACCCTCCTGTGAGCCAAGAGCACCTGTTTTGTTATTCATTCATCAGGCCACTGTGTTTTGAATTTCAATCTTTGCCAGTCTGATGAATGAAAAATGCCGCATTAAACATTAAGGTCTTTTAATGACAGAGACTGTATTGCTTTCTCATAATATTATAACACAGGAGAGTTTAAACACTCCTTAGAGATCATTTAGTCCAACTTTCTTATTTTATGATTTTACGTTTAAGGAAGAAAGCTCAGTGTGGCAAATGCCCTCTGCCTGGCCACGCAGCATTCCCACCCCCATCCCCTACCACCCCCCTCCCCTACCACACCACCACTAGTGCAGAGCCAACAGCAGAGCTAATGTAGGGATAATGTAAAAGAGGATGTTTTACTGCTTCCATTAGTGGAATTTCAACTATCAAGTCATTGGAGTGATGCGTGGAGGCAAATTGTTCCTACATATGATCTGTGTTTCCAATAAACATTCATTTCTCGCAGTTCTGGAAGCTTGGAAATCGAAGATCAAGGGCCTTGCATATTCAGTGTCTGGTGAGAACTGGCTTCCTGGTTCATAAATGACCATCTTCCCACTGTATTCTCACCTGTTGGAAAAGACGATGGGCTCTCAGGGGTCTCTTTTATATGGGCGTTTAGCCCACTGATGAGGACTCCACTCTCCTGACTGAATCACCTCCAAAAGGCTCCACCTCCAAAAGTCGTCACCCTGGGGATTGTTGTTGTTGAGTCTCTCAGTCATGCCTGACTTTTGCTGTCCTTCACCATCTCCCAGAGTTTGCTCAAACTCATGGCCGTTGAGTTGGTGATGCCACCCAACCCTCTCATCCTCTGTTGTCCTCTTTTCCTCATGCCCTCATCTTTCCCAGCATCAGGGCCTTTTCCAATGAGTTGGCTCTTCCATGAGGTGACCATAGTACTAGAGCTTCAGCTTCAGCATCAGTCCTTCCAGTGAATATGTGGGGTTGATTTTCTTTAAGATTGACAGGTTTGATCTCCTTGTTGTCCAAGGGACTCTCAAGAGTTCTTCTCCACCACCACAGTCCAAAGTCATCAGTTCTTCAGTGCTCAGCCTTTTCTATTGTCCAGCTCTCACATCCATACATGACTATTGGGAAAACCATAGCTTTGACTATATGGACCTTTGTCGGCAAAGTAATGTCTCTGATTTTTAATACGCTATCTAGGTTTGTCATAGCTTTTCATCCAAGGAGCAAACATTTTTAAAATTTCTTGGCTGCAGTCACCATCCACAGTGATTTTGGAGCCCAAGAAAATAAAGTTTCTCACTGTTTCTATTGTTAGCCCATCTATTTGTCGTGAAGTGATGGGACCAGATGCCATGATCTTCATTTTTTGAATGTTCAGCTTTACTCTCCTCTTTCACCTTCATCAAGAAGCTCTTTAATTCCTCTTTGCTTTCTGCCATAAGGGTGGTGTCATCCACACATCTGAAGTTATTGATATTTCTCCCTGCAGTCTTGATTCCAGTTTGTGCTTCATCCAACACAGCATTTTGCATGATGTACTGCATATAAGTTAGACAAGTATGGTGATAATATACAACTTTGATGTACTCCTTTCCTAATTTTCAATCAATCTGTTGTTCCATGTCCAGTTCTAACTATAGTTTCCTAACCTGCATACAGGTTTTTCAGGAGGCAAGTAAAGTGGTCTGGTGTTTTGCTTTTTATTTAATTGGAGGAATATTGCTTTACAATGTTGTGTTGGTTTCTGTTATTCAACAGTGCAAATCAGCCCTAATTATATCTATGTCCCTTCCCTCTTCAGCCTCCCTCCCCCCTTATTATTTATTTATTTTTAATTGGAGGAAGGCATTAGGTTTTAACATATGAATTTGTAGGGACACAATCATACAGTCTATAGCACTCCCTAAGCAGGAGCCAAAGTCAGGTAGACAAGGGTTCTAGTTCTGGTCCATTACACTAGTGTTGCCACTTTCAGCAAGCTACCTAATTCATCCAAGCCTCAGTTTCCTCATCTGCAAAATGGGAACAGTGAGAGTCTACCTCTTCTGGTTTCCATGAGGATTAATAAGATAACACATGAAAATCATTTGACAATGATGCCCAACAGATGGTTAAGCCCTTCGTGTACTTTGAAGTTGTCTGCACCCGTGTTGTTATTTTCTGCTAGTCTTCAGCCCAGTGACTTCTGCTCTTTTTTTAACCTGCACTTCTTGTTCTCAGACCACTCTGCTGTACAAGGCGTTATCTAAAATAGGAACATTGTCAGGGAAAGGACGGCAAAGTAATGTCTCTGATTTTTAATACGCTATCTAGGTTTGTCATAGCTTTTCATCCAAGGAGCAAACATTTTTAAAATTTCTTGGCTGCAGTCACCATCCACAGTGATTTTGGAGCCCAAGAAAATAAAGTTTCTCACTGTTTCTATTGTTAGCCCATCTATTTGTCGTGAAGTGATGGGACCAGATGCCATGATCTTCATTTTTTGAATGTTCAGCTTTACTCTCCTCTTTCACCTTCATCAAGAAGCTCTTTAATTCCTCTTTGCTTTCTGCCATAAGGGTGGTGTCATCCACACATCTGAAGTTATTGATATTTCTCCCTGCAGTCTTGATTCCAGTTTGTGCTTCATCCAACACAGCATTTTGCATGATGTACTGCATATAAGTTAGACAAGTATGGTGATAATATACAACTTTGATGTACTCCTTTCCTAATTTTCAATCAATCTGTTGTTCCATGTCCAGTTCTAACTATAGTTTCCTAACCTGCATACAGGTTTTTCAGGAGGCAAGTAAAGTGGTCTGGTGTTTTGCTTTTTATTTAATTGGAGGAATATTGCTTTACAATGTTGTGTTGGTTTCTGTTATTCAACAGTGCAAATCAGCCCTAATTATATCTATGTCCCTTCCCTCTTCAGCCTCCCTCCCCCCTTATTATTTATTTATTTTTAATTGGAGGAAGGCATTAGGTTTTAACATATGAATTTGTAGGGACACAATCATACAGTCTATAGCACTCCCTAAGCAGGAGCCAAAGTCAGGTAGACAAGGGTTCTAGTTCTGGTCCATTACACTAGTGTTGCCACTTTCAGCAAGCTACCTAATTCATCCAAGCCTCAGTTTCCTCATCTGCAAAATGGGAACAGTGAGAGTCTACCTCTTCTGGTTTCCATGAGGATTAATAAGATAACACATGAAAATCATTTGACAATGATGCCCAACAGATGGTTAAGCCCTTGTGTACTTTGAAGTTGTCTGCACCCGTGTTGTTATTTTCTGCTAGTCTTCAGCCCAGTGACTTCTGCTCTTTTTTTAACCTGCACTTCTTGTTCTCAGACCACTCTGCTGTACAAGGCGTTATCTAAAATAGGAACATTGTCAGGGAAAGGACTGCCCCTTGGAATGAACAAGCCACACATCACAGGAAGGGGAGGGAAGGATGCTCCCCAGAAAAGATGCTTCGTCTCTTGGTTTTGCCGAAGCAACTCTTGGAGACTTATTAACAGATGGTGTGGTGGTGTTTGTAGCTTCATTTCATCCAGATGTGTCTTGGGGGAGGGGGGTGGGTATGTCAGGGTTCAATCAACCACCGGAGACCTCCAGGCCTGTGGACAGCACGATGTTGCTCTGAACCCTCTGGCATTCCCCACTCGTGTTTAATTTCAGAAGCTGACACCCTCCAAGCTAAAACCCACGTGGCAAAGCAGCCATCTAGGAGCATGACTGGGATAAATACAGCTTTCCTAGACTGTGGAAATGCTAAGTAGGAACTATTTCCTTCCGGTATTTTAAATATAAAATTTTTGTCTTTCAGCATTTTTCCCTCTCTCTTTCTCTTGCAATTGTACAGTCTGTGGTCTAACTTCTTTTTGAAGTTAGTAGTAGATTATAATTCTTGGTTTTATGTAAACAAATTGTGTGTGTGTGAGATTATCTCTTCTTATTAACCAGTCTCTTCATACCAGTAGGAGGACAGGTTTCTAGGAGAGTTGTTCATTTCTAAGGACATAGTGGAGGCTTCCCTTGTGGCTCAGCTGGTAAAAAATCTGACTGCAGTGTGGGAGACCTGGGTTTGATCCCTGGGTTGGGAAGATCCCCTGGAGAAGGGAAAGGCTGCCCACTGCAGTATTCTGGCCTGGAGAATTCCATGGACTGTATAGTCCATGGAGTCACAAAGAGTCGGACACGACTGAGCATCTTTCACTTCACTGACTAAGGACATAGGGGACATTTTCTGTGCGACCAGGTTGCAAATGAGGATTTCTGTAACTGTGTATTGGCCTTCTCATAAAATGTCAGGTTTTTTATTGGTAAAACTGAAACTGATGCTACATCCACTCCTTTACTAGAAAAGAGGCAATGTAAAGATAAGTTATAGGACAACAGCCCCCTTTACACCTAATTTCTGTGTTACACGCGTTCATGCTCAAGCACTCAGCCATGTCTGACTCTTTATGCCCCCATGGACTGTAGCCTGCCAAGCTCTTCTATCCATGAGATTTCTCAGGCAACAGTACCAGAGTGGGTTGCCATTTTCTGCTCCAGGGGATCTTCTCGATCCAGGGATCAAACCCATGTCTCCCGCATCTCTCCTGCATTGGCAGGTGGATTCTTTACCACTGAGCCAGCCATCTGGGAAGAGTCTATTTCACACATTCTTCTAACTTCGCCAGTGCTGCCTTCCCCTAAACCATCAGGGCTCTGTCACAGAAATTTCAACCATGTTTCAAGCACCTTCAAAAAATAACACACACACGCAGACCGAGTGCAATGTGGACACTTCAGTTTGCCTCACCCATAAGAAATCTGGAGAAAAATATAATTAACTCTTCCTTTGGAAGGACTGATGTTGAAGCTGAAACTCCAATACTTTTGCCACCTGATGCAAAGAGCTGACTCATTTGAAAAGACCTTGATGCTGGGAAAGATTGAAGGCAGGACAAGGGGACGACAGAGGATGAAATGGTTGGATGGTATCACCAACTCAATGGACCTGAGTTTGGGTAAATTCCCGGAGTTGGTGATGAACAGGGAGGCCTGGCGTGCTGCAGTCCATGGGGTGGCAAGAGTTGGACCCGACTGAGTGACTGAGCTGAACTGAACTTGTTAGGAGAATGTACAGGCTAAGAGGCTGGTGGTGACGAGGTCGGGGCTCCGTGGCTGTAGGTACCCATCTCACTGCAGTGGCTGCTGCCCTGCCGGGTCCTGTTCCCTCATCTGCGTCCCAGGACTTTAGATTAGCTATCTAGATTGGGGGAGGGCTGGAGCCCTTCCATATGTCATGCATCTCAGTCCCAGCTTCACGCTGCTGCTTCTTTGTTCCTTATTGGTTGACTCATGGTTTTCCCCCATTTTTTAAACAAACAAAGTAAAAAGAAATCAATAATCACTTTCTTTACATCATCTCAAATTGATAAGTTGACATAGATGCACCTAGATCTCTTTCTCTCCTCTTGCCCTCTTATAAAAATCATATGATTGATATTTGATATTTGCTCATTTTAAATGAGAATGCACACACTCAATGCAGAAAAGTACAAAGATAAAGTTAAAATAACAAACATGAAATCCCATCCTCCAGAAACAACGTTTCTTAGAATAAAAGGAATATTGCTTCTTCCACATATACATGCAAAAATATTGACAGATATTTTAAGTTGATGGGTATAAATAGTTGATAAGTGGATTTAATCTGTACATATTCTCTTATTAAGGATTTAAATTTAACTCTGAGTTTTAAAAAAATGTGAATTGAAATAGAAGGTTTTGTTAGGCCACTAAATTTATATATGTTATGAAAGGTTATTTTCTAAAGGAAGTCTCTAAGGGTAAAAAAATTAATGTTTTAGTTTATGAAAAAAAAAAAGAAATTATTGGTGTTGAGACCTGACAGAAGCCATGACAAGCTTCAAGGACTAAAGTAGCCAGAGCTACAATCACAGAAAAAGCTGGGTCACTGCCCAGAAGGAGCAGAGATCATCATCCCCCCGACCTTGAGACTCAGCCAGTCAGCATCCTCCCCATAGCCTGGTTACAGCTAGCCCAGATAGCACGAAAAGTCCCTTAAGCGAGCCCACATGAGTGTTGAGACCTGACAGAAGCCATGACAAGCTTCAAGGACTAAAGTAGCCAGAGCTACAATCACAGAAAAAGCTGGGTCACTGCCCAGAAGGAGCAGAGATCATCATCCCCCCGACCTTGAGACTCAGCCAGTCAGCATCCTCCCCATAGCCTGGTTACAGCTAGCCCAGATAGCACGAAAAGTCCCTTAAGCGAGCCCACATGCGAAAAATTTAGCCAATTAATAGGTACCAAGAACCCCTTGCAACCAATCCGCCCTTGCCAACTCCCTGTCTTTGTTCTAAGTCTATAAATACTGCTGTAGTTCAGGGCTCGGGGCCCTCTTGCCTTACGCCACTGTGTTGGATGTGGCAGAGTGCCCTAACTCAAGTTAGCAATAAATAAACTCCCTTCTTGCCTTTGCATTGCCGTGGTGGACTTGTTCTCTCAGTCTATTCGGAGACTTGGACTCGGAGCATAACAACTGGCTCATGTCACTAGGAAGTCCAAGGATAAGGTGTTAATTCCAGATGCAGCTGATCTAGAAATGGCAACAAGGTTATCAAGTGTCTATACAGCACTCCCTTCACCCATGAGTCTTGCTGTTTTCTTCTGGTTTGGTTCATGCACGTGTGGTGGCAAGCCTTGCTACGGGCAACTCCATACTTATCCTAAAATATAGATGCTGGAATTGTCAAGAGATTGGAGTAGTTGCATCTTCTGTGGTTAGGCGCATGTTTCAATTCATCAACTTTCTAGTCTCAAAGACAGAAACAGAAACATCATCATATTTCCTTATCTCTGCCTACCAGATGCCAGTTTTTCATGATTGCTCTCTTTACATCATTCAGATTTACAACATTCACACATTTATTATCATGATTTCCACAGTTTTGTTTAGTGTTGGTCTGATATAAAAATGAAATCAGGGCTCACTACTACTCATTTTAATGTGGTTCTCTATTCTCTACTTTGATTTATCATAATTGGTTGGATTTTGTGGTTGAGCAGCTTTTTCAAAATTGTTCATTATTAGTGTATGCCCAATGTTCTTTCTTTTAGTTTCAGATTATTTCTATGTTGCTTTTATACTCGAAATACATCTTAGGTAAAATTCTCCCAGGACACATTTTCTTTACTTTGGGCATTTGTCAACAGGCTGATGTCTTCTGGCTTTAAATTTTACTAAGGAAAATTCAGAGGCCAGCTTGATTCTCATCCCATCCTCCTCTGCTTATAAATACTTTTTAACTTTCTTTTTTGCATGACAAATTATGTTTTTATCCCTTAAGCTTAATAATCTAAAAACTGTACGTCAGTGTTATGCATGTTCCTTCCCATTTTCCTGGAATACTGTATGTTTCTTTCAGTTGATCGATTTGGGTCTTTCTTCATTTCCTCATATACTCTATATCTACATGCATCTGTATTTTCAATTGTAGTCTCTATTATAAGCTACAAATTATTTTTATGTTGGATCATTTTTTCTGATTTCTATCTTTATAAATTTTACTAAGGAAAATTCAGAGGCCAGCTTGATTCTCATCCCATCCTCCCCTGCTTATAAATACTTTTTAACTTTCTTTTTTGCATGACAAATTATGTTTTTATCCCTTAAGCTTAATAATCTAAAAACTGTACGTCAGTGTTATGCATGTTCCTTCCCATTTTCCTGGAATACTGTATGTTTCTTTCAGTTGATCGATTTGGGTCTTTCTTCATTTCCTCATATACTCTATATCTACATGCATCTGTATTTTCAATTGTAGTCTCTATTATAAGCTACAAATTATTTTTATGTTGGATCATTTTTTCTGATTTCTATCTTTATTAGCTTTTTTTCATTGCTTTCTCATCTCTGTGTATTTTTTAAAACTCTGTATTTAGATGGATTATTTCAAATCTTGATAGCAGTTATACAAACTTATATTTTACTTCATATTTACCATTTCTAGTGCCCTTCATTCCATCTTATAGTTACAAGTTTCCTTCAATTGTCGTTTCTTTTTAGCATTTCTAATAGAGCATGTCTGCTAGAAAGAAAATTTCCCAGCTTATATTTATCTGAAAGTGTCTTTATTCTTGTCTTAATTTTTGAAAGGTAGTAACTCTGAATATTTAACAAAATTCTGGATTGATAGGTTTTTCTCCCCTTTCAGCAATTTAATGGTGATGTTTCAGTGTCAATCTGGCCTTCATTATTCTTGGAAATGGATCAGTAGCCATTCAAATAATTGTTCCTCTGAATATAATGTGTTTTTTTTTCCTTCCTTTGGATGCTTTCAAGGTTTTCTCTTTATTTTTGATTTAGTAATTTAATATGATGCACCTTGATTTGATTTTTTTTTCTATTATATTTACCCTCCAGTTTTGCTAAACTTCTTGGATCTATAAAATAATGTTTTACCAAATATTTGGAAATTTTGACCTTGACTTCCTCAAATATGTTTTTCTGCTCTACTCACCCTCTATTTTCCTTTTGGGACCACAATCACAAATACGTGTTAAACTACTAGATATCATCCAACAGTTCACTTGGTACTGATTAACTTTTCCAATTTTAAAATTTTATTATAGTAAATAATTTCTATTACTCTGTCTTTAATTTACAGATCCTTCCTTTGGCTATCTTTTATCTGTTGTTGCTACTAAGTCACTTCAGCTGTGTTCGACTCTGTGCAACCCCATAGACAACAGCCTACCAGGCTCCCCCGTCCCTGGGATTCTCCAGGCAAGAACACTAGAGTGGGTTGCCATTTCCTTCTCCAATGCATGAAAGTGAAAAGTGAAAGGGAAGTCGCTCAGTTGTGTCCGACTCTTAGCGACCCCATGGACTGCAGCCTACCAGGCTCCTCCATCCATGGGATTTTCCAGGCAAGAGTACTGGAGTGAGGTGCCATTGCCTTCTCCAAATCTGTTGTTAAGCACACCCAATATTCATTTTTCATATACTATATTGCATTTTTATTACACAATTTTTATTTGGTTCAATTTCTCTACTGAGATTCCCCACCTTTTCACTATGACAGTATTTTTTAAAACTTTTCAGACACATTTTTACTGGGTATTTTTAAGTCCTTGTCCACTGACCCTAATATTTGTATCATCTTGGGATCAGTTTCAGTGATTACCCAGTGACTCCTGAGTATGGGTCACATCTTCCTATTTCTTTCATATCTACTTTTCTTTTTTTTGTCTTTATTACAGCCCGAACATTGCGGCAGATATCTTGTAGGGCCCCCAGATACAGTTATCTTCCTCTGAAGAGTATGAATTTTCATTCTAGTATGGAGTTAAATTACTAGCTAATCATCTTGAACTTGTGGGGGTTTAGTTTTATACATTTTTAAGATGTGTCCATTTTGGTTTTGATTTTTGTCTCAAGGTAAATCCTTATTTCTAGAACATAGTGTTTATCCGTAAGGATAACCTTTCTGGTATTTTAGTGAAAAAGCCTGAGTTACTAACCAAGACACTATAACTTGGCAGGATTTAAATTCAACAGTGTCTCCCATGATCCAGCCAACTGCTGAAATCAAGGCTCAAGTTTTTCAGGCTTCTAGCTCTTTCTTTTTGCCAGTCTTTAGAGTGTCTTTATCCATGAACAATTTAGGAGCTGGCCAAAGATTGGGGGAAATACATATACCTATTTGGGGGCTCTCCACTCAAGCTCTGTGATTTTCCCTCCTGTTTTCAAATGCTGTGATAGCCCTAAATTCCATCTTCTAACATCTCAGGCCAATAAATTGTACTTTTCTGCTTGATCTTTACCTACCCAGCACTCTGTAGAATGGAAAATGCCCTCAAGGAAAAAGTCATAAAAATAAGGATCTCACCCCAATGATCTCCATCTTCTAAGGCTTGAATCTCTTCCAGTCTGCCTGATTTTGTTTGTCCTCAAACATCTTTAAATTGTTGGGGTTTTATATCCTGTTCAGAGTCAGTTAAACATAAGCTTCTTCAACATGATTGGAATTAAAACACCATATTTGATTTTAAATAGTAGCTACTGTGTACTATTAGTCCCATAATAAATTGTTACTGTCCTCATGGTCTGAACTTTCATTTTTATCTCACTGTGTGGGTTTAACATCTCATCTTAAGGTTATGGCTTCTAAAAAATTTCAGACTTTCTGTTTATTGTGGGGCCCAACAGACACAGAAGAGAATTTGCTACATTAATATGCAATGAATAGGGAGACAAGTTCTCAGACTCTGGAAGGCCATAGCACAACAGACAATTCTTTACCTCAGAGTAGTGTGTCGGTTAATTCCAAGTATTACTATAAAAATCAAAGGTCCTGAATGCCATTAATTTTCCTGCTATCATTTCACCTTCAGGGTATGTCTTAAGACCTACAGAAAGCATCCTAGAAGAATCCACATGAATCTCCCAAGCAGATGATCAGATACAAGATTATCTAACATTGGATGGTCCTAGGCCCCAACCGCCATTCCAGGCTTCTTTAAGGTAAAATAAGCGTTCACATTTTATAAAACTAAAATGAAAAGTATCTTTTGTGGTCATTAAGATTATACATCCATTTTAAAATATATATATATTCTTTTAAAAAAAAGTTACAGTGAAGGCTACAAATGTCTCCTGTTGGCTCAGTTTATTCCTCCCTATTATCCCTGAGTTTTGAAAAAGATGAGACTCTACTAGTACAGCTTCTTTCTGAGAAGCTTTAAATCTTTAGAGAATATGTAGGTGAAAGGGTCTGAGACCCCTATCTGGAATCTGTTTAGAGTAAACCAGACAAAACTAGAAAGAACTGATTGAGCTCCTTTGCTATGTAGCACGAAAAAAGAATTATTCTGCAGGACAGAGCAGAGTCAGTTGGGGTGTATTCTTTCTTTGGGACACTTAACTTTATTTATGATCTCTGTTTCTTGTCACTTCTCAGGTTATCTGGGAACTTTAAAGGCAAATGCACAGACTGGTTAGTTTCTCTTAATCAGTGTAAGCATCGTCTCATCCTTAGCCTGGATTGTGCTGTCCTGGTAGATAAAGAGGTTATCATCATGGTATTCTCACATCTAACCTTTAGAAGTGAAAAATGAAATCAATTCCACATCTGAGGAGTTTCACAGATCTCTCATCCCAGGTTGATGTATGGAGGCTAGTGTTCAGTTTAATACTTTCAGGATTAAGAACAGGTCTGAGAACTTCAGAGATTTTTCTTTCAGCTCTTAAGTGTCTAACCCATGTTTCTGGGGTATTTCCAGAACATCCCACTGACACATTATCTTTTGTCCTAGAGGCCAAGGAAAAAAAACAACAATGACTAATTATTATTTTAACAGGCATCTGTGTCAGAGTCTTAAGCTTAGGAGGAGGTACAGATGAGGCTATCTCACTGTATACAGTGAAATTCTCAGTTTTCCAACTTGTCCTTTGTACTCAGTTTTATTTAGAAGTTAAATAGCATTTT
Source organism: Madoqua kirkii (assembly GCA_006408675.1). NCBI lineage: Eukaryota > Metazoa > Chordata > Mammalia > Artiodactyla > Bovidae > Madoqua > Madoqua kirkii. Next base: position 47,841 of record SJYC01118876.1, read on the forward strand.
TAAGAGATAAGGAAATTGGGACCTCAAAGTTTTAAGCAACCCAACACAAGTTGCCTGATATCTGATGACTCAAAAACCTTTCAAGTTGACTGTTTCATCTGCAGTGGCTGGTGATCCTCTGATGTCAGCTGAATTCCCTTATGGTTTCTGTCTGCAGACTGTGCCATTTGGGGGAATACCCTATCACATGACCCATTCGCTCCCCGAAAAGCTAGTGAAGCCAGGTGACAAGGAAGGGGGCACTGCGCAGTGGCTATGAGTTTTCACACCAAGAGCTCTAAGCAAAGATGCCTTGCTACAGGCCCTTTCAGCCTCTGGGCCTGCTCCCCCTGATTCAGTCTCGGAACCATAGCTCAGCTGATTCTGGAGAAACATAACCTGACTCTGTCACTCCCCTGATGAAATCCCAAATGTCACCTGTCACTGCATGGTTACAGCCTTTCAGTGGCTCCCCTACCTCCTCCAGGATGCAACCCAAATTCCCGTGCATGCCGCACAAGGCCCTGGCATTCTGGGCCTGTGGTTCTTCAGCCTCATCTTTGTCATGTCCTCTCCCACTGGGGGCTGCAGATGGAGAAGCTACCTGGCTATTTCCTCTCCTCTCCTTTCCTCTGATGAGCACCCTCGTCCCACCTGGCACCTTTGCTGCCCTCTCTTATTCTTACCCTCCCACTTTAAACTCAGATACCAGCTCCTCTGGTGATCTTCCTACACTCCTCCAGAAAACCTGGGCCAGAGCTCATCCACCAGCTCCCTCCCTGAACTGAATGCTCCTGTAAGAACCCATCTGTGGACTAGTCCTTGGAGCCCAGAATGGGCCCACATGTGATCAATGCCCAGTAAACATTTACTAAATGAATCTAAGATAGTTTGCAATCTTTTCAAATGTATAACTAAGGGACAGAAAAAAGATGGCTGAGAGCTCTTTATTTTGTTTCCTTTTAAAAGAATTCTTTCTGAAAGTGGTGTCATTTAAGAATTTTTGTTTAGTTTTTATTTTAATATCCTTCGGGGTCTGATTTTTACAAAGGATCCCTCTTGCTCTCTGAATATCACCCTGGAACATCAGACAGTGAAAAGCACTGGAGTGATTTACTCGGACTGGAGGTGGTGGAAGAAAATGAATGGGCTTCCCACTTTCCTTCTGAACTATACTTGTTTATACATAGCAATGAAATATTTTCTTTTAGTTTTTTCCCTTAAAACATCTTGTCTGAGAGAAGTGGGAGGAGAATTTGGAAAACTGTCCCTTAAAACAGTTTTCATTAACTGAAAAATGGAGTGAAAGAAAAATATATGTTTGATGGAAAGGCAGTTTAGTTATCACACATATGGGATGCATTTTTCTTGAGTTAAAAAGTTTCTGAAGAAAAGAATCTCATAAATATACAGTTTTATTTTGATATTCAACTCAATTCAAAAGTGCTACAGAGAATTGAACATAAAAGCTTTGACTTTTGAAGACCACATCTAAAATTGTATTATTGTTGGCATATTTATTGAAACATGTAGCATAGATGATTGATTTATTTCCATGCTGTTTTGCTGAGCTCATGTTTAAGTCTTGATTTTTGGTCAGGGCTGAGTTTTGTCTTTGGGATCTTGTTTGAAAGATTTTTTTTTTTTTTTGGTAATATAAGAATAGATCCATTTTGATTCTTATTTCTGCAAGTAGCAGAACTGATCTCAGAACTTCCTTTTTATGGATTAAGTGTTAAATTAGATGGTGCTTTTGAAGATTTTCTCAGGGATTTCATCTCCAAAGTATTTTCCAGGTGTCTTCCTCTCACTGCCTCTAGAGTAGGACTCCTGGGGTCAAGATCATAAACTCAATGGCTCTTTGATATGGAAATGGCCATACAATGGGAAATTTACCCCAAACACAAAAATAGGTCTTGGAGGATCTTAATCTAGGTTCAGAATGCTAGGCTTCTGTGAAATTTGCATGCAGCTCACACTTTCTGTTCTTTCTTTGCCAATACTGGAACAAAATGCAGTTAAGGAGAAGATAAGATGCTGGCCAGTCAAATGGAAAACATGTGATAAAATGAGTGTCTTACCGCTAAAACCAACTTTCTTTTCACCAAGTCTATGCCACCTCTGATAGGACCAGGGGTCCTTGGGAGAATGCCATGGACTTACATCACGTGAAGAAAGTTTTCCAGAAAAGTTAGATTGTGAGAATTCCTCTTATTGAAAGACACTCTATGGAACAAGGGGGAAGAAAGGGGAGGAACTTGGAGCTTGGAAGTGGCCGAATGCCCAGTGACTCTGTTTCCCTTCACTTGCAAAACAATCCCCCAAGTTCAAGTATCCAGAGACCCCTGGGATCCCAACTCTTCCCCTTGTAGATTCTCAAGACCTTCCAGATTTGTCTGAACTGTTGGTCTGACCCTTCTGTCTTCAAGCTGTTGTGAGTCTGGAAATTATTAGGCAATGACCACTGTGAGACACTCTCACAGGATTAAGCCCTGAGAGAGGGAACGACCCAAGCCATTCCCTCAGGGAACTTCCCCTAGAGGAACATCATACTTAGATGATAGGTTGGGGAACCAAGGCCCCTAAGACAAAAATCTCCTGTGTTCAACCTCACCCCTGGAAGTTTCTAAGGGAGGCGATGTGTTGAAAAATGATGCACTTTGACATTCATCTTTCAATGTAGCCATCAGTCCACTGAACTGGGCCTTTGATCTTTCCAGCCTTCGGACTCAGACTGAAGCATCAGCTCTTCCTGGGTCTCCAGCCTGGCAAGGTTTGACCAGTCCATACAGTCCATCGGTCCATCCAATGCTCAGTCGTGTCGGACTCTTTGCAGTCCCATGGACTGTAGTCTGCCAGGCTCCTCTGTCCATAGGATTTCCCAGGCAAGAGTACTGGAGTGGGTTATCATTTCCTTCTTCAGGGGATCTTTCCTGCCCAGAGATAGAACCTCAGTCTCCTGCACTGCAGGCAGATTCTTTACCACTGAGCCACTAGGGAAGACCACGTGAGAGAGACTAAGACTGAATAAATAAGGGTAGGAAACAATGAAATGAAGCCCTAGAGTTCTGAGTGGGCCAGTTAACTAAAAGGTTAGTAGAGCATAAGTGGAAAAAGTATATAATTAACCAAAAAGTTGAACTAAATAGAAGTAAAATCTTATATTTCTAAGACTATTGGTCCCTTTTTTTTGATATTTCTGCTTTTTTTCCCCCCACTGATCCTCTCTGACTTTTCAATTATCTATACGGCTTCTCTTCTTTTAAGTTCTCATCGATTAGGAGGAGCCTATTGGGTTATTATTCCTGGGTAAAATTTGAAGAGGGACTCAGGTAGTATAATTCCTGAAATCAAAATTCTGGGTGACTGAGGTGGTGAACTGAGTCCATTATCTGTGAAAAGGGGCACAAAAAGGTAAAGAAAGTGCTTCAACATCTATGAGGCAAAATCAAAGTGAATGTCATATGATTTAATGTGATTTCTCTATATATTTTTGAAATGTGTGTTAACAGGGGGAAAAGATGTTTCTCAAAAAGAGAAATATCCTGAATGAGAATCGCTGAATTGGACAGATGGAATCATTCATATCCTAAAGATGGTTTAGTTATCAAAAAAGTGTTAACTGGAGAATGCAGTCAAGTTCGAAGCATTTCTCGGGGCTCTAATGATAGAGCAAATGCAATAATCAGTGGCACATTTCCTGCATTACTATGCAAATCGCGCTGCCTCTAAATTAATAGTTGTCATTTGTTGTGTTTCCTGGTTTCTTCTATCCCTTTCATTTCGGTATCAGAGATTAAAAAAAAGGCATACTTCTATTATCAGTCAACTTTTGACTACATGTATTTTCACTTTTTTGGCCAAACTCTAGTTCACTGACACCGACTTAATGAAAAGAAATGATAGTACTATTAAAAAATAATTATGGACTTAAAATAGCAGGCACATTCTTTAACCACCATGATTATAATAGCGATGGGTTATGATTAGAGCCTTAAGTGTAACTGTGAATTATCCTCCTTCTGCTATTTGAGGGGAGGGGAAGAGTACATAACGATTCCAAATATTTTTTCCTTTATAAAATTATTTTTGGCTGGAGGCATAGTTTAAAGATATATATGTTTTGCTGTGAAATGCTCTAAGAAGCCGGTTTAATGGTGGTGTATCAGTGATTCCTAAATTGGGCAGGAGGGTAAGCTGCATGTCAGACCCAGGGCGGGGGGGGGGGGGGGGGGGTAACTTCTCAATGTCAATGTCCCCCTGGAGATTCTGGCATCTAGCTGAAAGGAGACCATTCATTCCCCCCTACTCCTTGCTAGCACAAACTACTTCAGTAACTGATAGAATAATATTCTTTAGCTATCGTGGGGATATACATAGATTGAGAACTACCAACTTGAATGAATTTTGCAGTTAAAGAACTAGGCCACTGTAACTTAACTCTTTGGTCTTTTAGGATAAGATTAGGTACCAGTTACTGAGTGTGTATATGTATTAGCCACTTTGCTATGTACTTGCACGCATAGATGAGGAACCGGAGGCTTGGTGAAGCATATCGTCCAACACAACCTTTTAGTGGCACTGCTGTGATTTGCATCCTAGCTTTTCGGCCTCCGAAGCTCAATAAAAGAGATCACTATCAATTTGAACAACTGGGGCAAAGCCCTGCAATGGACATCTGTGATTGCCTGCCACCATCTCTTTCTGTCTTAGGGTGGCAGCGGCTGGGCTTCCCAGGTGGCACTAGTGGTAAACAACCCATCTGCAATGCATGAAACATGAGAGACATGATGGGTTCAATCCCTGGGTCAGGAAGATCCCCTGGAGGAGAGCATGGCAACCCACTCCAGCATTCTTGCCTGGAGAATCCCATGGATAGAGGACTGGTGGGCTATAGTCCACAGGGTTGCACAGAGGTGGACACAACTGAAGTGACTTAGCACGCATGCACCCCGACTCTCCTTTGGAGATCACTCATCTCTCACTCTGAGTTCATATGGCTCATTCTTGCTGACTCCAGGGATGGCTTCTTTCTCAAATTCAACCAATCAAGGAGCACCTCCTAGAACCTCAGCCTCAGGGATTGGTCCAGGGATGGGCATATGACCCTTATATATATTATAAGGATTTGGCTTAAGCAATTACAGAGGCAAAGAAGTTCCAACATCTGGGGTGGCAGGCTAGAGAGTCAAGAGAACTGATGTAGAGCTCCAGTCTGAGTCTGAGTCTACAGGCCTGAGAATCAGGAGAGCCAAAGATATAAGTTCC
>SJYC01118877.1:0-53784 GCA_006408675.1 Madoqua kirkii
GGGGGGGGGGTAACTTCTCAATGTCAATGTCCCCCTGGAGATTCTGGCATCTAGCTGAAAGGAGACCATTCATTCCCCCCTACTCCTTGCTAGCACAAACTACTTTCAGTAACTGATAGAATAATATTCTTTAGCTATCGTGGGGATATACATAGATTGAGAACTACCAACTTGAATGAATTTTGCAGTTAAAGAACTAGGCCACTGTAACTTAACTCTTTGGTCTTTTAGGATAAGATTAGGTACCAGTTACTGAGTGTGTATATGTATTAGCCACTTTGCTATGTACTTGCACGCATAGATGAGGAACCGGAGGCTTGGTGAAGCATATCGTCCAACACAACCTTTTAGTGGCACTGCTGTGATTTGCATCCTAGCTTTTCGGCCTCCGAAGCTCAATAAAAGAGATCACTATCAATTTGAACAACTGGGGCAAAGCCCTGCAATGGACATCTGTGATTGCCTGCCACCATCTCTTTCTGTCTTAGGGTGGCAGCGGCTGGGCTTCCCAGGTGGCACTAGTGGTAAACAACCCATCTGCAATGCATGAAACATGAGAGACATGATGGGTTCAATCCCTGGGTCAGGAAGATCCCCTGGAGGAGAGCATGGCAACCCACTCCAGCATTCTTGCCTGGAGAATCCCATGGATAGAGGACTGGTGGGCTATAGTCCACAGGGTTGCACAGAGGTGGACACAACTGAAGTGACTTAGCACGCATGCACCCCGACTCTCCTTTGGAGATCACTCATCTCTCACTCTGAGTTCATATGGCTCATTCTTGCTGACTCCAGGGATGGCTTCTTTCTCAAATTCAACCAATCAAGGAGCACCTCCTAGAACCTCAGCCTCAGGGATTGGTCCAGGGATGGGCATATGACCCTTATATATATTATAAGGATTTGGCTTAAGCAATTACAGAGGCAAAGAAGTTCCAACATCTGGGGTGGCAGGCTAGAGAGTCAAGAGAACTGATGTAGAGCTCCAGTCTGAGTCTGAGTCTACAGGCCTGAGAATCAGGAGAGCCAAAGATATAAGTTCCAGGTCAAACCCTGGCAGGCTGGAGACTCAGGAAGAGCTGATGTTTCACTCTGAGTCTAAAGGCTGGAAAGATCAATGTCCTAGCTCAAGGAATCGGGCAGGAGGGGCTCCTGTCTTCTCTTGGGAGGATCAGCCTTTTTGTTCTTCTCAGGCTTTCAGTGGATTGGATGAGGCTCCCCTTCATGAAAGTGAGCAATCTTCTTTCTTCGGTTTATCAATTCAAATGTTCCTCTCATCCCCAAATGCTCTCACAGCACACTCAGACTAGGTTTGACCCAATATCTGAGCCCCTCATGGCTCAATCAAATTGACACATAAAATTAACCATCATGATATCAGAGAGCAGAGCTGAGCGACGCTATAACGTGAATGGCTCAGCCAGGGGCACCTCTGCTGCTAGCCACGCCTCACTCTTTCCCTCCGGTCTTTTCACACACAGAAGCCAATGAATCCCCAGCTCCATCCTCCTTTCTGAGGGAGGAGGGAAGAGATCTCACCAACTTGAACCCCTCACCAGTCAGTCCCTCCAAGTCTTCACATAGCCCTGATGAAACATAAAATCAGCTGCCCGCTGTACTGAATGCATTGAAAACTCACCCAGACATGCAATTGCTGGCCCTGTGTGTGTGACTGCTGAATTTAGGGTCAGTGACAGGGACCACAAAGCAAGAACATTGCTTCTGTGCGTCTCACAGGATAGCACCCCATATACAGAAATGAAATGCTTTCAACACATTTGCAATCTTTCAGTAATTTTCCATTCTTTCAGGCGTTTTAAATTCCTACATTGATCAGTTTTACTGCTTTTAGTTTTCTTTTTGACTTTTTAAAATTTCAAATAAAGTTATTTGTTGAGGCAAAATTGTCCTGTGGTTCTGTCCACATTTTTTTTAAAAGTTCACCTGGTTTTTCTGCTGAGATATTTGGAAAAAGCTCTTAATAGCAAAAATTAGGTCTTGAAAACCTCCTTACTTTCCTGGGTTGTCTTTCAGGCTGTCCTTACATTCAGGAATCTATTCACAATCTCTTTTTTATAATATAGAGATGGAACTAAGAAGACCTAACTTCTAATTAATTACTTCCCAGAGTACTTTGTCCTTCTTTTAATGTGTCCCTGAGTGCTAGTTATGGATTCATCCAGAAATGTTTATTTCTAATAATAAGGGAGTCCTCCAGTCAATTAACACAGAAGCCTGTCGTGTACTACAGTACCTCTAGTTTCTGGCCAAAACCTTCTCTTAGTTCTATTTGAAAAAAAAAAGAAAGACTTCACTATTGCTTGTTCATTTAAAACTGCACTGTTTGACCTGGTGTGTACTTGCCACACCTGTCCATCTGACATCTTCTTAGAATAAAAACAACAAAGCAATTGGGGCTTGCAAAACTATAAAGATATTTAGAACATGTCTATAACTCCAATGCTATTATCCAAAAAATGGCATGGTTGATATAGTGTCAGTTTACTTCAAAGGGCAATTTTCAGAAGAAGCTGAAATATGAGACATGAAAAAGTAGGTTAAAATACTCCTAAAGGTAGTGGTTCCATAGTATCCTTTATAACATAGGATTGGAGGATTCTAATGGGGTTGAGCGGGCTTCCAGAGAGTTCAGTTGGTTAAGAATCCACCTGCATTGCAGGAGACCCCAGTTCAATTCCTGGGTCAGGACGATCCGCTGGAGAAGGGATAGGTTACCCATACCAGTATTCCTGGGCTTCCTTTGTGGCTCAGCTGGTGAAGAATCTGCCTGCAATAAGGGAGACCTGGGTTGGATCCCTGGTTGGGAAGATCCCCTGGAGAAGGGAAAGGCTACCCACTCCAGTATTCTGGCCTGGAGAATCCCACGGACTGTATAGTCCATGAGGTTGTGAAGAGTTCAACACGAATGGGGTTGAGGGATGAGTAACTTTCTGAACTATGTAAATCCATTTTGGAAAGCCCATTGTCTCAAGTCCTATGGGACCGAGTTCTCAGTCTTTCCCGATCACAGGAGATCTCAATCTTTCCCAACCACAGCATGCATGGGAGTCATAATCTGCATGAAAGCCCAGAATCCTTAAAGTTTCACACTCCAAATTCCTTGGGACGTAGCATCCTACTTGAATGTGTTCCCATAACTAGGGATAGGGCATCAGTAATTGTGACTCCCTGTGGCTTAGGGGTGCCTAGGACAGAAAGGGTGGAGAGAGTGATGGAATTTCCCCCTCAGACACTCCATATTTCACCTCCTTCTCTTTCATAAAGCAGACAAGAATGCAAATGGGTGATCACAGGTCATTCATGGCTAACATGAAATCTGAGGTAAATTTTTGTCCTTTAAACTTTAGCAACATAGCTGCTTAAACTCTCAGTAACAAATATTACTTGAGGAGCAACTCACAAATGAACTCGACCCACCCGTGATTCATGACACTGAAGATGAGGAGCGTGTATATGAAGGGGGCAAGGGTCAGGAGAGATATTTGGTGGGAGAGACTGTGTTTCTTGTTGTTGTTGTTATCTAGTTGTTCAGTTCTATCTGACTTTTTTGTGACCCCATGGACTATAGCCCACCAGGCTCCTCTGTCTGTGGGATTTCCCAGTCAAGAATACTAGAGTGGGTTGCCATTTCCTTCTCCAGGGGATCTTCCTAACCCAGGGATCGAACCTGCATCTCCAGCATTAGCAGGCGAATTCTTCACCACTGAGCCACCAAGGAAGCTCAGAGATTGGGTTACCATGTTTACAAACATCTTTTCAAAATCAAACATGTCCCTGGAATTTCAGAGGAACTTCCGTTTCCTTACCTATAAAATGGGAGTAGTGAGAACTGGAGACAATAGCTGAGAGCATGGAGATTATAGATGCTTAGTAAGGGGCAGAGAATCTTCCTTTCTAAGATACAACAGTGGAGTGGTCTGTGGGTTTCAGGGACTCAGAAAAGATTATGAACACCAAGTGTTTGCAGTGCATTCTGCCAACATGCCGGGAGAAAAATGGGAACAAGCAGGGCACGTGGTCCATGCCTTCCTGGAGTGCCCTGCTACATGGTGGAGACAGACACCAGCTTAAGGACTTCTGCTTTGGCTAAATGTGGATAAAACCTACATGAAAGGGCAGAGAAAGTTCTGTGGAAGTGGAATTGGCAGGGGAAGGTAGCAAATGTTTGCATTGCTCTAAAACGTATGCTGTCATGACCCTTAAGAGCATTACCACCCGCCCCAAAATGTTCTCCAATTCTACCTTAACACACCGACTGTGCAAAGAGTCCTTTATTATTTTCTTAAATCAGGTTTGGCTGCTGGGGACACGAAGCCATTCCTTGGTGCCCTTCGAGGGAGCACAAAGAAAATAACAAGGGCGTGAACTGCAGCGATTACAAAGAAGCTGAGAGAGGAGACTCTATCAAATGTGTGCATTCCTTGGCAGGTACAACCAGCTCAGCTTTTATTGCACAAACAAACGCTACCAGGCAGCGATGCCATAGGTGTCATAGATGGGGTGTGGAGGGGACAGATGGCAAGGAGCCAGCAGGAGTATGATGCTCTTTTCCTCCTTGGAGAAGTGTTGCCCTTAAAAGAGAACAGAACGCTTTCCATCATCCTCGTGAGTGTCAACAGTGAAGTGGGTGACTCCCAGCCCCCCTCCTGGGAGCTGCCTGCCCCCGGTCCCCAGGATCTTGCCTGTATTTTCTGGCAGGGCTTGGCCTGGGACCTGGGAGCCCAAAAGCATCCCTGGGCTTTGGCTTGCTGAGCGGCTGTTTAATGTGCAGGCGGCATTCTCTCAATCAAATCCAGCCCTTTGTTTTTCCCTGAAGCTGCACAGAGCAGGCTCTAAGCCTGGAGGAGGACCTAGCTCCATCCAAGGCCTGAGTGGAGGAAAAAGGCTGGAATGATGCCTCTTTTGCAGCCATGAGCTCAGGTGCGGTTGCCAGTGTCTGGTCCAGAGGTAATAGCAGTTTGCGTGAGCCTTTTGCTCAGGAGCCCGGTGATTAATGCGCCACCATGAACACAATTGGACAGCCGTGCTCCTAAAACTGGGTCAGGGCAAAGCAGTCCCAAATACAGACATGCGTTGTTCAAATCTTGGGACAAATAAAAGTTGTCCTCACTCAACCACTAAGGGAAACAGACTTGCATTGTTTGAGCGCCAACAGGTTTCAGGCTCTATGCTAGCTGTTTGCAGTAGGCTGCTTGATCCAGGCTTATCACAATGTAGAAAGTGGGCATTATTATGTGCATTGTGTAGGAGAAGCAGGCACTCAGAGGTTAGAGAGCTACCTGAAGTCGTTGCCTTCATAAACCTGGTAGAAGAACCAGGGTGCTATCCCAACCTTGCCAGACTAGCACCATTCCCACATGCTCCCTTCTAGAATGGTCCTCCCTGAGGCCTCTTGTTGCTGTTGTTATTGTTAGTTGTTATTGTTGTTTCTTCTGTGCTTCGCCCACTATCGCTTCTCAGATATTCACTGATGACCAAACAGCTGTGCTTGTAGGCATGAGCTGTGCCAAGCAAAGTACATAGGGAGCAAAGGACCCTACCAAGTGCAGAGGCTACAAACCAGTGGCTGAGATGCCCACAAGCATTCTTCATTGTCTCCCATATGACAATGTTGAGTGCCACAGTGCAAGACAGGAAGTTTGGCTGCACAGCGCAAGCCTGGGCCACCATTCTTAACGTAAGTGTGTGGACTGGAGGTGGAGGAAGGCAGGACCTGGCCAGCGGGTCTGTCTCCCCAGTCTGTGAAACCGCCACTCCTCAAAAGCCAGAGCAGCCTGACATTTATCAGTTGTCTCCATTTCAGCCCCTATAAGACATCATTTGAAGAGTAGTTGCTGTGATCTAAAATAGAATCAGCCTTGGGTTTTTCCTCTAAAGCTAAAGCCCCTGTGATTTGTGACAAGTTGCTCAAGTGCACCGAGCAGTTATTGGCAAATCCAGAACCAACTTCGACATCATAGAGAAAAGCCCAGGGCCTCCTGCGCCCATCCTTGCCTTTTGAACACCAGTTGCAAGGCCTCCTCTTGGCAAGATGTGGCTGAAGAAAGATCCCTTCTGAGGCATCATGACAGTTGATCTGCCTTGTGAGAAAACCCATCAAACTCCCTTTGATGATAGTAATCTGCTGAGGACTCACCTGATGCCAGGACTGTTCTAGGTGACTTTCAAGCCTTATCTCATTTAGTTCTGGCATAAACCCTCAAGATGAAGCATTCTTATAGTCATTGTTTCACAAAAGAGAATATTGGCTCAGTGACTTACCCAGGAGGCCCTGGATCCCAAGCAAAGCTGTTTCTTCCTAAATGTTGCACTGAACAGAGAAATAATTCAGCCATTTCATTCATTTCTTATTTTTTCTGGTTACAATGTAATTTTTTTTAATCTAGTGAGGGAAGCTTGAAAGTGGGTAGGCCAAGAGATCCTGTTTATTATTTAGGCAACAGTTTCAGTGATGACTTTCATATGAACCTTATCAGTGTCAAACCAGAGTTTACTAACACTTTGCTAACTTATAAACAGGCTCCCACACACTCACTCTGGAGCTTATACAGAGACGCACATGTAAACATTTCAAAACATTTCTGGTGGGCAATTAATTTTTTTCCTTTGGGAAAATATCCGATTGATGATAATAATGAAGCAATGCATATTTTGAGATAAATAATATGAAAAGGCAGGGCTTCATCTCTTTCAAGAATTGTGGGATGCTTAGAAACTGTCATTAAGTTTCTGCATACTTAGAGGTCCATTTTGCAGTGGCTCCAAGGAGTGAGCTCAGGAACACAAGATGGAAGAGAGGAAACCAGTTATGAGGTTTTTTTCGTTTATTTGGAAATTCTGTGTCTTCTGGAGAGCCAAGGACTTTTGTCTTTGGAACGTTCTTTGTAAAGTACGGTGCTGTACTTGTAAGAACCTTCTCTGTGGCTACTTCCAGATTTCTTCCTTGCTGTTTCTGTTTGCCTTTTCTTTTTTCTCTCTCTGTCCTCTCTCCGGGGGAAAGGTAATCTGGGAGGGTGGCCAGTGCTGGCAGGGGAAAAACAGGAGCATGTTTATCATGGTTTATGACCCCAGCACCTCGAAAAGGAGAAACGTTCACATCTGAGCATCCTCCTTGGGTCTGTTGTCTGTCTCTGAGATCTTCAAAGATATCTCTTCCAAGGGGAACACCTGTGCCACTGTGGCTTCCTTTCCTCCAGAACCATTAAGATCATATTCCTCCAGCTGGACCTCGGACAACACTTTTGGTGAAGGACTTCAAGGAAAACACCAATAAAGCTAAATCTATGACCTTCAGTTTTGAATTGTATGTATCAACTGTCAGATTTGAAAACCATTTACCCTGGGTTCATTCAGGGGCCCTGGAAAGGTCATTAAGACATCCACTGCCTCTCCTTTTCTCTTGGCACATAGTAGGATTGCATCTCCTCACCCACTTTGAAGTTAAGCCTGACCATGTGACTTGACTTGACTCTTGACATGTCAGTGGCAGAGCTAAGCGCCTGAGTGTAATCTGCTCTGGTCTCTTTCCCTCCATCCTGCAACCAGCAATGTCTGCAAAGGTGATGACTCCATCAGCAGGCATGCCCCTGCTGATCTGTGATGGGCATCTTTTACGTGATGTAAGTAATCGCAGACAGGTAGGGGTGCAGGCCTGGGTGTCCTTCCGTGGAGAATTTCTTGACTGGGTAAGAGTAGCCTTCTGAAGCTTCTTCTAAATATCCAATCACTGTGAGATTTCAAGGTGGAAGTTAACTATGGTATCTTTCTGGGCGATGACTCCATACTATGTTTCCTGATCAAAGATCTAGGGGGAGATTTGGTCTTATCAGCTGTGTAAGCTTCACAGCCAAATCATTAATCTTCCTGAACCCCCATTCCGAAAATCTGCAAGCGGAGTGACAACCACTTCTGCCTATTTATGACCCTTTGGAGGAGTTTTAAAGGCAAAGTAAGATGGTGTTTGTGGAAATGCAGTCCAAGCAGGGTCAATACAGTATCATCATTCTTAGGTGTAAAGGGCATTGTGCTCACCAGCTCCTGGTTGCTGGCATGGGTGGTACAAGGGTTGGTGTAGATGGTGAATGCATTCTGATGGGGTCAGGGGCCGGGTGGCCTCACTGGATAGAGTAAGACGCTCTTTCTGAACTCAGGAACTGGAGGCCCTGTAACTCCTCAAAACTGTGCTGCCTGCTAAGTTTGGTAAAGCTAAGCCCGCTTTACCAAACACGAGCTCTGCATCTTGGTTCATCCATTTGCAAAACACCTGAACTATCTACCTCACAGACTTGATCTTGACAAAATAACCAGTAAGGAAACACCCTAAAACCAAGAGGGTCCAAGAGTCAGTTCTACGAGGACAGTGGTCCTTTTTTCCCCCTGAGAGTCCCTTTGGTCCTGGTAGGTCCCATTTGTGAGGAATCCAGTCTCAAAAATCAATCATCTTGGCAATTTCTGAGACAGTGGGAGGCAAAGAAGCACTTATCAACTGTCTGCAAGTAAGAATATCTGTCTTCCCTAGCAGATAGATGGCCTTTCTTGGATATAGCCCTCTAATTTTTATTAATCTTTTGCTGTGGAGTGGATCCTGAGTTTCGACTAATTTTTTTAACTTCAAATATTTGGATGATTTGAGACTCCCCCCACCCAGAAAAATGGCCTTTTAATTTTTACATAGTTTTCCTTTCAGTGCAACGTGGTTTCTATTTTCAAGTACACAGATTCAGAATAACTCAGTTCCTCAGTGCCTTCCTCCTCTTTTCCCTCCCTCCCTCATTTCCTGTTCTTAGCACTCTGACCAGCCTTTGGCTGATTCTGGCTTCCTGGGTGAAGTCTTGGAGCTGGACATCTTCCAAAACCACCCCTGGAAAATGATGGTGGCAACTCCCATAGACTCTTCCTTGGAACAAGCACCGCAGGACAGGTTGCCTCCCCATTTGGGAGTGTGGTTACCGAGCTGGGCAGGGATGTCAGGCTGTAACTGACTCATTCATGAGTCTGGCCCCACTGCACAGAGAGAAGCCTGGATCCCCCTACCCCAGCCAAGTGGTTTCAGCTTATCTCTAAGGAGATTAGAGGACCTCTGGCTCATTGCTGCCTTTCTTTCGGTGCCAAAAGGCCTGGCAGATCAAAGTCAACATGACTTCACATAGCTAGTGGCTTATCTCCTGCCTGTCCTAAGACCACTGACCTCTCAATTAAGGTTTTTAAGAACAATTTCTTTTGCGGGAGGAAGTGCTCATAGAATGCAGGACAGTTTACACTACCAGACCTCTGGTCCTGACCCTCCTGGCTGGGCGGCCTGTCGTGACTGCACACCATGCAATTAGGCAGCATTTTTCAACTCCCTTATAAAGAAAAAAAGTGTTATTTTTGCCAAAAATATCTCCAAGTGTCCTAAAGCATTCTATTTTTCATATCTAATGAGGTGACAGTGGAATTTGTTAGACGAATATAACTTTATCAAGCTTTAATGCTAACACTCCTCTCAAACCCAGAGCTTCATGGCGCGTCGAAGGAGACACTGATAACCCGAAGCCTTGGCTGACTGATGATTTGGGTGCATTCCTGTGCTTCCTTGTGGAGACCAGCCCTTCATCCCCTGTCTAGTTTCAGCCTTGTTAGAGTCTTCCTAGAAGCATGGCCTACTAGTTTGCAAGTTTTGAGTTGATTAAATTGAATGCCAAAGAAAAATGTTTTGTACCCTGGTGCTGAAAAATTCTCTGAAAGAGCTGGACTTTTCAGATGGATGGTGTAAACTGGTGACTTATGCATGCATGTATTTACATATATGCGTATATATGTGTGTATATATATACACACTTAGTTTTCTGAATGTCCGTCTAGTCAAAGCTATGCTTTTTCCAGTAGTCATGTATGGATGTGAGAGTTGGACTACAAGGAAAACTGAGCGCTGAAGAATTGATGCTTTAGAACCGTGGTGTTGGAGAAGATTCTTGAGAGTCCCTTGGACTGCAAGATCAACCCAGTCTATCCTAAAGCAAGTCAGTCCTGAATATTCATCAGAAGGACTGATGCTGAAGCTGAAACTCCAGTACTTAGGCCAAAGAACTGACTCATTGGGAAAGACCTTGATGTTGGGAAAGACTGAAGGTGGGAAGAGAAGAGGACAACAGAGGATAAGATGGTTGGATGACATCACCGACTCGATGGACATGACTTTGAGCAAGCTCCGGGGAGTTGGTGATGTACAGGGAAGCCTGGTGTGCTGCAGTCCATGGGGTTACAAAGAGTCAAACACGACTGAGTGACTGAGTGACTGAGTGACTGAACTGAACTGAACTGAACTGATACACACACTGTTTTTATTGTGCAGTAGCTAAGTTGTATCTGACTCTTTGCAACCTCATGGACTGCAACATGCCAGGGCGTCCAGACTGTCCTTCACTGTCTCCCAGAGCTTGTTCAAACTCATGTCCATTGAGTCAGTGATGCCATCCAACCGTCTCATCCTCTGTTTCCCCCTTCTCCTCCTCATACACACACACACACACACACACACACACACACACACACACACGTATACATTCTGTATATATACACACACAGGCATACTTAGTGTGTTTTATTTTATTGCACTTTACAGATATTACATTTTTCACAGACTTAAGGTTTCCAGCAACTACATCAAGTCTATCAGTGCCATTTTTCCAATAGCATTTGCTCACTTCCTGTCTCAGTGCCATATGTTGATCATTCTCACAACATTTCAAGCTTTTTCATTATTATTATATTTGTTTATAGGATCTATGATCGGTGAACTTCTTGCAAAATGATGATAGCACCCACCCATTTAGTAAAGATGATAGCAACCACTCAGATGGTGGTTAGCATTTTATAGCATAAACAGTATTTTTAAATTAAAATAGGTATATTTCTTGTTTATACATAAGACTATTACATATTTAATACAATACAGAGTAAACATAACTTTTGTATGCACTGGGAAAGCCAAAATTAATGTCACTTGCTTTATTGTTGCAGTCTGGACTGGAACTTGACATATCTCTGACATATGCCTGTGTACACACACACAGACACACACAGACACACACACACATGTGCATGCATGCTCAGTCGCTGTGTCTAACTATTTGTGACCCTATGGACTATAGCCCGCCAGGCTCCTCTGCCCATGGGATTCTCCAGGCAAGAAGACTGAAGTGGGTTGCCATGCTGTCCTCCAGAGGATCTTCCCAACCCAAGGATCGAATGTCTCTTATGTCTCCTGCATTGGCAGGCAGATGCTTTACCACTAGCACCACCTGGGAAGCCACATACACACACACACACACACACACACACACACACATTTTTTACTAGCAGATATACTGTCTCTTTATTGGATGTTTGTGCCAGGTTCCCTGGAAGATACCATGGATGTGTATAACCAGTCTCTCCCCTTGAGAAGCTGTGCCAGGGAATGATGAATTAAGTGTTAGACTGTTGTAATAGACTAGAGCTCAGACTCCAGGGCACTCAGACTGGGGTTTGAATCTTGGCTTCAGTGATGACTACCTGTTCACCCTCAAGAAGGTTACTTAACTTCTCAACCTTCTGTTCCTTTGTCTTTAAAACTGGGAGAAGCATCCTTAGTGCTTTTCAGGTTTCTGTAAGGATCGAATGACGTAAACCGCTAAGGTCTATAGTCCAGTGTATGGCATATGTAAGTGTTCAATAAATAGTCTTGGCTAGTTGTTTCATTGTTACTGTGTAAATTTTAAAATTTTGTTGTTCAAGGGCAGGGTTTACTGAAAGGCAGGGAGGCAGAGAGCCCTTTGTGGAGCAGAAGTGGACAGGAGCACAGACCAAGCATCAAGGGACCCTCTGGGAACCCTCAGGAGCCACCAGCAGATTCTGTGCTTGCTTTCCTAAACATTCACTTATCTGCCTGCACGACTTGCTGGAAATTACCCAGGAAGCCACATAGTTAGTTTTCTGTATCTGTTACAGATGAGGGTCAGTTGTCATTTCCATATAAAATTCATGCTTTATGGATCTAAAGCTTGGAATTTAAAATGACATGGGGCTTAAACTCCACTTAACACTTTTGATTTAAGACCTTCTCAGAGAACAAGAGTCCACTGCAGGCTCTTTGGTATAAGTTACCTTTTGAAAATGAGTTCTGCATCTGGTTTTGTGTAGCCTTTTCAATGACAAACAGCTTCAAACCAAGAGTCATTAAAAATCAACACTTTTAAAAAGCAAATAATCAGCCACATTTATGTTCTCTTTAGACAAATGACAGGTGTCTGGGTAGGGTTTCATTTTTATCTCTTTTAATGATGACTTTCCAAAATGGCTACTTGAGAAAAGGGCGGTTTGGAGAAAGGAAGGCAAGGCATTTTCAGAGGTTACTTTCTTAGCCTCTAGAGATGTATATTTAATTCATTCAAATTTTATTATGGAATTTGATTTTAAAGATAAAAATGTATCAAATATAATATCAGTATATGTTTTGTCTTTTGGTTTATGCATCAGACACCCTACAGCTACACATATATCCATCAGAAGACTGATCAAAAAGAATTTTATTTCAAAATAGCTAGATCAATATTCCACAGAAAGTAGCTGATGGCCAAGATCAACAAGGAATTTTAATTTTTTCTTGAAAAAAATAATTGCTCTGATTTCACCTTTGGAGAGAAATGGCAACATGAAAATGTTGAGAGAAGATTCCAACAGAAAGTTGAAAGTTGGAAGCACTTACAGGAAATGAACTCAATCTAATTGAAAATTTTTAAATTCCATAAATTTAGTTGTTGTTGTTTAGTCACTAAGTCATGTCTCTTTGCGACTCCATGGACTGTAGCCCACAAGTCTCCTCTATCCATGGGATTTTCCAGGCAAGAATACTGGAGAGGGTTGCCGTTTCCTTCCCCAATAGTGTTTAGTATCATGGTGTAAATAAACCATTTTGTGTTTCTCTAGAGATCATTGCCTACTCCAGTATTCTTGCCTAGAGAATCCTGTGGACAGAGGAGCCTGGTGGGCTGCTGTCCATGGGTCGCACAGAGTCGGACATGACTGAAGCAACTTACCATGCATGCATTGGAGAAGAAAATGGCAGCCCACTCCAGTATTCTTGCCGGGAGAATCCCTGGGACAGAGGAGCCCAGTGGGCTGCCGTCTATAGGGTCACACATTTCAGACACAGCTGAAGCCACTTAGCAGCAGCAGCAGAGAACACTGCCTAACACCTCCAGGTGAAGGTGATGGGAAAAGGGAAAATATCACGAGCTGCAACTTCATTTACTTGCAATTTTTATTGTGAGCAGGAGCACAAGTAATGGCCGATGGGACTTGGGGAAATGAGTTTCCCCCTTCTGAACAGACGTGGTTATCTCCCATGGCCTTTCAGTTTT
The DNA here is from genome assembly GCA_006408675.1 of Madoqua kirkii. NCBI lineage: Eukaryota > Metazoa > Chordata > Mammalia > Artiodactyla > Bovidae > Madoqua > Madoqua kirkii. The sequence goes on from SJYC01118877.1 coordinate 13,404, forward strand.
TATTTTCCAGAGTCCAGTGAATGTATCTTCTCACCTGGGGCTACCTTCATAATTAGACTTAAATTCTAAGAAAAGCTATTAAAAGCCTCAGGCAAGACTGGTGAGGGAGTACAGCTTCATGTACTATTGAACTGGATGAACTCGTTTCCTTGGATTCAAGCTGGGGGAAGGAAGGAAGATGCCTGAACATCTCCCAGGCCCTTCGCTGAGCAAAGATGTGAGAGCTCAGGTATCCTGTCCACTCAGAGACAGGCTGAAAAGTAATGACAGCAATGTTGGCAGCTTCCTCTAGACTCCAGAGGTGGGACTTCTTTCCTTACCCCTTGAACCTGGCCCAGCCATGTGACTTACTATGACCAATAGAATATGGCAAAGTTATAGAAGTTCTGGAGCCTAGGCCTCAAGTGGCCTTGCAGCTCCTGCCTTTGTCCTCAGAATGCTTGTCGCCACATAAGAAAGCCCAGGCTAGATGCTGAGACTGTGGCGAGGAAGGTCAGACTGACAATCAGCATCAAGGTTCCAGGCATGTGACTGAGGTCATCTGAGTCCCTCCAGCCCGAGCTGGGCCACTGGCTGATGGTCCCTGCCTGCGATGAAATGTGGGTACAGGCAAGACCAGAAGAACTTCCCATCGACGCACAGAATCATGAGAAACAACAAACTGGGATTTTAAGTCAGGGTCATTTCCATCATAAAATTCATGCTTTATGGATCTAAAGCTTGGAATTTAAAATGACATGGGGCTTAAACTCCACTTAACACTTTTGATTTAAAACCTTCTCAGAGAACAAGAGTCCACTGCAGGCTCTTTGGTATAAGTTACCTTTTGAAAATGAGTTCTGCATCTGGTTTTGTGTAGCCTTTTCAATGACAAACAGCTTCAAACCAAGAGTCATTAAAAATCAACACTTTTAAAAAGCAAATAATCAGCCACATTTATGTTCTCTTTAGACAAATGACAGGTGTCTGGGTAGGGTTTCATTTTTATCTCTTTTAATGATGACTTTCCAAAATGGCTACTTGAGAAAAGGGCGGTTTGGAGAAAGGAAGGCAAGGCATTTTCAGAGGTTACTTTCTTAGCCTCTAGAGATGTATATTTAATTCATTCAAATTTTATTATGGAATTTGATTTTAAAGATAAAAATGTATCAAATATAATATCAGTATATGTTTTGTCTTTTGGTTTATGCATCAGACACCCTACAGCTACACATATATCCATCAGAAGACTGATCAAAAAGAATTTTATTTCAAAATAGCTAGATCAATATTCCACAGAAAGTAGCTGATGGCCAAGATCAACAAGGAATTTTAATTTTTTCTTGAAAAAAATAATTGCTCTGATTTCACCTTTGGAGAGAAATGGCAACATGAAAATGTTGAGAGAAGATTCCAACAGAAAGTTGAAAGTTGGAAGCACTTACAGGAAATGAACTCAATCTAATTGAAAATTTTTAAATTCCATAAATTTAGTTGTTGTTGTTTAGTCACTAAGTCATGTCTCTTTGCGACTCCATGGACTGTAGCCCACAAGTCTCCTCTATCCATGGGATTTTCCAGGCAAGAATACTGGAGAGGGTTGCCGTTTCCTTCCCCAATAGTGTTTAGTATCATGGTGTAAATAAACCATTTTGTGTTTCTCTAGAGATCATTGCCTACTCCAGTATTCTTGCCTAGAGAATCCTGTGGACAGAGGAGCCTGGTGGGCTGCTGTCCATGGGTCGCACAGAGTCGGACATGACTGAAGCAACTTACCATGCATGCATTGGAGAAGAAAATGGCAGCCCACTCCAGTATTCTTGCCGGGAGAATCCCTGGGACAGAGGAGCCCAGTGGGCTGCCGTCTATAGGGTCACACATTTCAGACACAGCTGAAGCCACTTAGCAGCAGCAGCAGAGAACACTGCCTAACACCTCCAGGTGAAGGTGATGGGAAAAGGGAAAATATCACGAGCTGCAACTTCATTTACTTGCAATTTTTATTGTGAGCAGGAGCACAAGTAATGGCCGATGGGACTTGGGGAAATGAGTTTCCCCCTTCTGAACAGACGTGGTTATCTCCCATGGCCTTTCAGTTTTTATTTTCCAGAGTCCAGTGAATGTATCTTCTCACCTTGGGCTACCTTCATAATTAGACTTAAATTCTAAGAAAAGCTATTAAAAGCCTCAGGCAAGACTGGTGAGGGAGTACAGCTTCATGTACTATTGAACTGGATGAACTCGTTTCCTTGGATTCAAGCTGGGGGAAGGAAGGAAGATGCCTGAACATCTCCCAGGCCCTTCGCTGAGCAAAGATGTGAGAGCTCAGGTATCCTGTCCACTCAGAGACAGGCTGAAAAGTAATGACAGCAATGTTGGCAGCTTCCTCTAGACTCCAGAGGTGGGACTTCTTTCCTTACCCCTTGAACCTGGCCCAGCCATGTGACTTACTATGACCAATAGAATATGGCAAAGTTATAGAAGTTCTGGAGCCTAGGCCTCAAGTGGCCTTGCAGCTCCTGCCTTTGTCCTCAGAATGCTTGTCGCCACATAAGAAAGCCCAGGCTAGATGCTGAGACTGTGTGGCGAGGAAGGTCAGACTGACAATCAGCATCAAGGTTCCAGGCATGTGACTGAGGTCATCTGAGTCCCTCCAGCCCGAGCTGGGCCACTGGCTGATGGTCCCTGCCTGCGATGAAATGTGAGTACAGGCAAGACCAGAAGAACTTCCCATCGATGCACAGAATCATGAGAAACAACAAATTGGGATTTTAAGTCAGGGTCTGTGGGCCATTCTGACCAGGGATGTGCTTTACTAAATAAAGTTTTATTAAAACAGCATTATGGTCATTCATTCCATATTGTCTATGGCTGCTTTTATGCCTCAACACAGACCCAAGTAATTGTTACAGCGACCATGTGGCCCCCAAAGCCTAAGCAATTTACTCTGTTGTCCTGTATGAAACAAAAGCTTGCCTACTCATGTTTTAGCCATTGTGCCTTGATATGCAGTAAAAAACAAACAAACAAGCACACAAGTTGGTGTATTAGGCAGTGTTCTCTAGAGAAACAGAAGCAATAAGCTTTGGTCCATGTGGTGATAGAGGCTGAGAAGTCCCCAGATCTGCATTCAGCAAATCAGCCCAGGAGAGCTGATGATGTAGCTCTACTCCCAAACCGACTGCCTAGAAACTTAAGAACGTGTGTTTCAGTTGAAGTTTGAAGGTGGGAAAGGACTAGTGTCCCGCTCAAGTGATCAAGCAATTCTTACCGTTGAGACAGTCAGCCTTTTTTGTTCTACTCAGGCCTTTGACAGACTGGATGAGCCCAGCTATCTTGGGGAGGGCAAGCTGCTTTATTTATTCTTTCATTTCAAATGTTGATCTCATCCAGAAACACCCTCTTAGACACATCCAGAGTAATGTTTGACCACGTATCTGGGCACCCTGTGGCCAGATGCATAGATTTAATCATCATAGCTGGTATCAGTATAGGTTTTATTTCAGTAACAAAAGCCTAAAATTAATGACATTGGACTAGGAGATGGACAGAAGGTGGACAGGGCATTATTAGTGAGGGCTGAAAAGAAGGTAAAGAAACGACTGTTGAAGGCTAGAGAAAAGGCATCCCAGGTTATGTCCAGTGGAACAATAGCCCCAGGCAGTCCAAATTATTAATATCACCAAGGTAATATGGAAGCTAGCAAACTATCTGTGGAATTCACAGATATGGCAAAGGAAATCTCTAGATAGAATATTGAAAGTACCACCTGGCTTCTCCTAGTTGCCTGTGATAGTGTACATGAAGAGAAAGATGAGATGAAGAACTGTTTATTTTACAAGCTGAATATAGAGGGAATATAGAGGGCTCAGGACAGATTTGATTAGAAAACAAGACTGTCTCTCATTTCAGCACACACAAGCCTCATCCCAGCTATGAGATTTTTTATTAAGACCTCAGAAAGTTGTAAACTGTTGCCTCATAGGCTCTCTCAGCTTATGAGAATCTCAAGAGGGTATCCTACAGCAGATTCACACTCAGCCCAAAGCAGAGACAGTGAAAGAAAGAAAGTCATTCAACCATGTCCGACTTTTTGCAACCCCATGGACTGCACAGTCCATGGGATTCGCCAGGCCAGAAAACTGGAGTGGGTAGTCTTTTCCTTCTCCAGGGGATCTTCCCAACCCAGAGATCAAACCCAGGTCTCCCTCACTGCAGGCAGATTCTTTGCCAGCTGAGCCACAAGGGAAGCCCATGAATACTGGAGTGGGTAGCCTATCCCTTCTCCAGGAGATCTTCCCAACCCAGGAATTGAACCAGGGTCTCCTGCATTGCAGGTGGATTCTTTACCAACTGAGCTATCAGGGAAGCAAATAGAGGCAGGTTTGTCTCAAAAAAGAATGGATGTGATTTGGGGGAGGGACTGCAATCAGAATTATGGGAAATTCACAAAATTTTAAAGACACTATATTGGACCTAAAAAGGCAGAGACAGTTCAAAATGAAAAGAGCCTGTGAGCCCTCAAATTTCTATGGGAAAGAAGCAGGTAGAGAGAAAAGCTATTTGGTTGCAAAATGTGCCATGTCTAATGGGAAAGGAAGGACAACTCAAAGAGCAGAGCCAAGACCCTGAGAATGGAGCGGGGAGTCAAGGGGAAGAACAGGCTTTGGACCCACTCTGTATGGACTGAGTATGTGTGTCCCTCCAATATCCACAGCCCCCTTTGTGTTGTGCTGGGGGCGGGACCTTTGGGAGGTAATTGGGTTTGTTTCAGGTCATGGAGGTAGAGCTCAGTGTTGAGACCCCTTGTAAGCAGATGAAGAGATCAGAGCTCGCTCTCTCTCTGTCCAGTTGTGTATAATGAGTGAGAAGGCAGCCGTCTAAAGATCAGGAAGAGAATCCTCCCTAGACATGGAATCTGTCAGTGCAGTCTTAGAGTTCTAGTCTCTAGATCTGTGAGAAGTAAATGTGTGTTGTCTAAGTTCCCCAGTCTATGATATTCTGTGATAGCAGCCCTAACTGGGGTACAGTCCAAGGGAGCAGAAGGGGCCCTGATCAGGGAGTGTTCCATACTCCTGGGGTAGGAAAATTGGAAATTTGGGCCAGGCTGGATTTCAGAATGCTATGGACCAGCAAAAGCCATGTGCCTCCCACTTCTCCCCTTCTGAATAGAAATATCTACTGTGATGATCTGCTTTACCAAGTGTGTTGCAAAGTAGGGGCAGATAACAGTTTAGTTGAGTTGTCTGATTCAAGGAGTGCTGCAGCTGAGGAGTTACACTCAAGGAGCTTCATCTAGGGCATCTCATCTGTATTTGCATTTAGATGATCAAGTCCTGGACTTTGAGATTGACACTGTTATGGGATCAACTCTTTGGTCAAGTGGGAGAATGTATTTTGTGTGTAGAACCAATGAGAAGAATTATCCAGCCCCTCCTATTAGAGATGGAAGCTACTTCATCACCCCTTATACCTAAACTGGCCTTGTGACTTACTTTGGCCAACAGAATATGGCAGAAGTGACATTAAGGAGTTCCAGAACTTGATCTTCATGAGACCTTGGAGCATTCACCTTCCATCTTGGCCCACTAGTGCTCCATGCTAGAAAACCCCACTTAGATATTGGAGAGAGAGGCACAGCCAACAGCCAGACCAAGGCCTCAGACATGTGAGTTAGGTCAATTTAGACTCTCCACACTCAGCTGAGAAGCCAAGTGCCTGAGGCCACATGAGTGAGCCCAGGTGAGACCAGGAAAACAACTATCCCATCAACCTACAGAGCCAAGAGAAGCAATGATTTGTGGTTTTAAGCAAATATATTTGGGGTGGTTTGTTACGCAGCGATGAATAACGGATACACTTTACAACTAATTATTTTTTATGTGCACATTCAACTGAAGGAAATTCAGGGAGAATCGCACATTTAAAGTTGCCCCCTATGGAAAAGTAATCTTTGTATACAATTCAAACATAATACCTTTCCTTCTATTAAGTCTATCATTACCACAGGCACTGTACAGCAAACTGAATAGAAACCCAAGATCGTGAAAACAGATCAGTCTCCAATAGTTAAAAAAAAAAAAAGTTCTATACCCACAAATCATCCCACTTATATTTGTAAATAAATTTACACTTGTACATATATATTATTAAAAGATGACAACAAAGACTTTCTTCCAAATTAGGAGCAAGATTTTCCATTCCAGAACCTACCTGGGGTTACTTGGAGAGACATATTTAACTCAGAAAATACTGGTTAGCCACACAAACTGGGAAAGACTATTACTCAGCTCTAACAACATAGTCACTGCAATGAAGGCAAAGAAGAATTTGGGGTCATTGTTTTAAAGCGTGGCTGACTGCAACACTTGCTGCTTAGGAAATTAAAATAGAGCTTGATGTTTGAACAAAAGTCTCCATGAGTGAATAGAGCTTTCTTCCGCTCATTGAAAAAAACATTTATATAAGCAGTGATGAATTTCCCTGTCACTAAATTTGAACAGAATGAGGGCACATGGAAGACATAGGGATTTTGAGCCAACCACTTGGGGTAGGGGTGGGGGTGGGGTGCTTGTTATGTGCTTACTGGCATCCCGCCCATGGCTGGAACTTATGTGACTCATTTTGGTTTGTGCCTCTGTTTCTGTTTGCAAGAAGGGAGCTTCTTTCTCCCCCAGGGCTTGGCTCATTTCAACCTGTGGCTGTTCTGAGCATGCATGAGCTTACTGATAAAACTACGATTAAATGCCATTTCAAAATCTTCCTGGTATTACTCATTCTTCCTTACTAGGATTCAAAGTGGAGCTCTGCTACTTACCGTGGGACCTTGGACAAGTTACATAACCTCTGAGTTTCTGTGTCTCATCCATGGAGAAAAATAATCCTTGTGCCTTACAGGACAGGTGGGAAGATTAGCAACAATATGGGTTGTCATTTTTGTTTAGTCGCTAAGTCGTGTTTGACTCTTATGCGACCTCGTGGGCTGTAGCCCGCCAGTCTCCTCTGGTCATGGGATTTCCCGGGGCAAGAATACTGGAGTGGGTAGCCATTCTCTTCTCCGGGGGATCTTCCTCATCCAGGGATAGAACCCGAGTCTCCTGCATTGGCAGGTGGATTCTTCACCACTGAGCCACCAGGGAAGCCTCAACAATATGGGTACAACACCTCTAATTGTGTTGGACATGTACAGTACTTCTCTTATGGGGATTTTATGTGGACCTCAAAAGTTAAAATTTGCAAAACTCTCAGGAACAGTGGCTTGCACATGGTAGAAGGGTTTGCTAAGTAAAATAAAAATCTTTTGGATTCTTGTAACCCATAGATGTCAGACCCCCAAGGAATTTACTTTTAATAATGCACAAAAAGCACATGATCATTTGTGACTAAGACCAGTGGTCAAAATGCAAGTGTGCCCTGGATTCCGTGCAACCTGCACATGTGGGATGCCTGCTGTATGCACCGTGTTAGGCACCTAGGAGAGCTCAGGGGAGGATGGAACAGCAGAGAAAAGCTTAGCCAAGTGTCACCTGAGTTTTCTGAGATAATCTCTGTAGACTATTGGTGTTGCCCACTCAGCTTCTTAGCTCATGTGGTGGTGGTTTAGTTGCTAAGTCATATCGGACTCTTGCAACCCATGGACTGTAGCCTGCCAGGCTTCTTTGTTCCTGGGATTCTCCAGGCAAGAATACTGAAGTGGCTTGCCATTTCCTTCTCCAAGTTTGGATCTCCTTGCAGTCCAAACGACTCTTAAGAGTCTTCTCCAACACCACAGTTCAAAAGCATCAGTTTTTCAGTGCTCAGTTTTCTTTATAGTCCAATTCTCACATTCATACATGACTACTAGAAAAACCATAGCTTTGACCAAATGGACCTTTGTTGGCAAACTAATGTCTCTGCTTTTTAATATGCTGTCTAGGTTGGTCATAGTTTTTCTTCCAAGGAGCAAGTGTCTTTTAATTTCATGGCTGCAGTCACCATCTACAGTGATTTTGGAGCCCCCCAAAAATAAAGTCTGACACTGTTTTCACTGTTTCCTCATCTATTTGCCATGAAGTGATGGGACTAGATACCATGATCTTAGTTTTTTGAATGCTGGGTTTTAAGCCAGCTTTTTTACTCTCATCTTTCACTTTCATCAAGAGGCTCTTTAGTTCTTCTTCACTTTCTGCCATAACGGTGGTGTCATCTGCATATCTGAGGTTATTGATGTTTCTCCCGGCAATCTTGATTCCAGCTTGTGCTTCATCCAGCCCAGCATTTCACATGATGTACTCTGCATATAAGTTAAATAAGCAGGGTGATAATATACAGTCTTAACATACTCCTTTCCCAGTTTGGAACCAGTCTGCTGTTCCATGTCCAGTTCTAACTGTTGCTTCCTGACCTGCATACAGATTTCTCAGGAGACAGGTACGTTGGTCAGGTATTCCCACCTCTTTAAGAATTTTCCACAGTTTGTTGTGAGTCATACAGTCAAAGGCTTTGGCATAATCAGTAAAGCAGAAGTAGATGTTTTTCAGGAATTCTTTTGCTTTTTCTGTGATCCAACAGATGTTGGCAATTTGATCTCTGGTTCCTCTGCCTTTTCTAAATCCAACTTGAACATCTGGAGGTTCAGGTACTGTTGAAGCCTGTCTTGGAGAATTCTGAGCATTAGTTTGCTAGCGTGAAGGCGAGTGCAATTGTGCAGTAGTTTGAACATTCTTTGGCATTGCCCTTTTTGAGATTGTAATGAAAACTGACCTTTTGCAGTCCTGTGCCCACTGCTGAATTTTCCAGATTTGCTGGCATATTGAGTGCAGTGCTTTCACAGCATCATCTTTCAGGATTTGAAATAGCTCAGTTGGAATTCCATCACCTCCACTAGCTTTGTTCATAGTGATGCTTCCTAAGGCCCACTTGACTTTGCATTCCAGGATGTCTGGCTCTAGGTGAGTGATCACACCATCGTGGGCCTATCTTTGGATCAAATGTTTCCTTGGTATCTCTAATATTCTTGAAAATTAGACCTGAATATCTGTACATTTATCAGGAACTCTGACATTTCTTAAGCTGTGCCTTGGGAGACTGGTTTTGGGGCACCATCAAGACAGTCACACTGAGAGACTAAAAGAGAAGGGGATGAAGTGGGAAAAGAAAATGGAGCATAGATGACAAGGGAGAGCAGTGATGATCCAACAGATGTTGGCAATTTGATCTCTGGTTCCTCTGCCTTTTCTAAATCCAACTTGAACATCTGGAGGTTCAGGTACTGTTGAAGCCTGTCTTGGAGAATTCTGAGCATTAGTTTGCTAGCGTGAAGGCGAGTGCAATTGTGCAGTAGTTTGAACATTCTTTGGCATTGCCCTTTTTGAGATTGTAATGAAAACTGACCTTTTGCAGTCCTGTGCCCACTGCTGAATTTTCCAGATTTGCTGGCATATTGAGTGCAGTGCTTTCACAGCATCATCTTTCAGGATTTGAAATAGCTCAGTTGGAATTCCATCACCTCCACTAGCTTTGTTCATAGTGATGCTTCCTAAGGCCCACTTGACTTTGCATTCCAGGATGTCTGGCTCTAGGTGAGTGATCACACCATCGTGGGCCTATCTTTGGATCAAATGTTTCCTTGGTATCTCTAATATTCTTGAAAATTAGACCTGAATATCTGTACATTTATCAGGAACTCTGACATTTCTTAAGCTGTGCCTTGGGAGACTGGTTTTGGGGCACCATCAAGACAGTCACACTGAGAGACTAAAAGAGAAGGGGATGAAGTGGGAAAAGAAAATGGAGCATAGATGACAAGGGAGAGCAGTGTTTTTTTTTTTTTTAATTTATTGGGATATACAGGAGAAATGCTGGACTAGAAGAAACACAAGCTGGAATCAAGACTGCCAGGAGAAATATCAATCACCTCAGATATGCAGATGACACCACCCTTATGGCAGAAAGTGAAAAAGAGCTAAAGAGCCTCTTGATGAAAGTGAAAGAGAAAAGCAAAAAAGTTGGTTTAAAGCTCAACATTCAGAAAACAAAGATCATGGCATCCAGTCCCATCACTTCATGGGAAATAGATGGGGAAACAGTGGAAACAGTGTCAGACTTTATTTTTGGGGGCTCCAAAATCACTACAGATGGTGACTGTAGCCATGAAATTAAAAGCCACTTAGTCCTTGGAAGAAAAGTTATGACCAACCTAGATAGTATATTCAAAAACAGAGACATTATTTTGCCGACTAAGGTCCGTCTAGTCAAGGCTATGACTTTTCCTGTGGTCATGTATGGATGTGAGAGTTGGACTGTGAAGAAGGTTGAGCACTGAAGAATTGATGCTTTTGAACTGTGGTGTTGGAGAAGACTCTTGAGAGTCCCTTGGACTGCAAGGAGATTCAACCAGTCCATTCTGAAGGAGATCAGCCCTGGGATTTCTTTGGAAGGAATGATGCTAAAGCTGAAACTCCAGTACTTTGGCCACCTCATGCGAAGAGTTGACTCATTGGAAAAGACTCTGATGCTGGTAGGGATTGGGGGCAGGAGGAGAAGGGGATGACCGAGGATGAGATGGCTAGATGGCATCACGGACTCGATGAACGTGAGTCTGAGTGAACTCCGGGAAATGGTGATGGACAGGGAGGCCTGGCGTGCTGCAATTCATGGGGTCACGAAGAGTCGGACACGACTGAGCGACTGAGCTGAACTGATAGTTGGACTTCCCAAGTGGCTCAGTGTTAAAGAATCCTCCTGCCAATGCAGGAGACTTGGGTTTGATCCCTGGGTTGGAAAGATCCCCTTGAGTAGGAAATGGCAGCCCACTTCAGTATCCTTGTCTGGAAAATTCTATGGACAGAGAGACCTAGCTGGTTACAGTCCATCATGTCACAAAGAGTCGAACACAACCAAGCGGCTGAGCACACACAGAGTGTAGTTGCTTTGCAACATTGTGCTCTCCTGTAGAGCAGAATGAATGGGCCGTACACACACATGTACCCCCTCGCTCTTGGACTTCATTCCCGCTCTGGTCAGTGCAGCGCATTAAGTAGAGTTCCCTGTGCTATACAGTAGGTTCTTATTAATTATCTGTCTTGGAGTTTTTTAAAATGGGTCATTTATGTCTGTGTACGTGTGTGTTTTGATTTGCAGTGTACATTATTCATTAATGTATCCTTTACTGTCCAGCTTGGCCCAAAAAAAAAAAAAAATGTGAAGCCATGTCCTGAAACAGGTTTATCAAAATTGCTTGCTACTAAGACTCCCCAGGGAACTTGTTAGAAATACAGATTCCTATGGCCCTGGCCAGTCATTCCGACTGGGTCTGTTTGGAATGGGGCAGGAATTTCCTGCGTTTCTCCTCTGCCCTTATTTTCTTTAAATAACAGGTACCCTGTGATTCTTATCATCATCAAGTATGTGGGGAATGGCGGGGAGGGGGGCACACTCTGGCCCTAACTCCACGCAGCTTTATTTTTCGGAAAAAAAAAAAAAGGAGCTGGCAAAGAAGGCTAAGTGCTCGGTGAAATTGGTATTTAGAGTGAGAAAGCTGCAAAGTCAGGATAGATTAAAAGCCAATGGGTGAAGGAGTGAGGAGTGGTGAGCTGCTAACCATGACCCTGACCTGTCATACCCCTTCTTAAGACCAAGTACTCATTCCTTCTTTCAACCTGCATCTCCTGGGACTACCAAAGGCCCTTGAAGGCCAGTTTGTTTCCTTCCTCCACCCCTTTTATGTATAGAAACGGACACTGACTCTCTGGCATCAACAGCTCGGGAGGCAGAGACAGACTCTGAACCCACGTCCCTCCGACACAGCACCCGGCTCTTCCGTTCTCAGTGTCCTCTCTGGGATGCTGGCCCTTCCCAGCTAACTTCTACAACCCTATCTCCTCAGCTTGCTGGCTGAGTCCTTTTGACCTTCTGCAGCCTCTGTCATTCTCCATGGTGACAGAAAATACTCTCAGATAGCGAGGAGGGAGGGAGGCCCATCTCTGCTCACCCTGACCTACCGGGAGATTAGCTTGGTGCTCGAGAGCTGCTGGGAGAAATGTGACTCTTCATCTCGTCCACGCTCCCCTGCCCCAGGGCTCTTATCAAAACACCAGGGAGGGGGGCAAGTCTTCAAGGAGACTCAGGGCCTCCCCTGTGGGATGCAGCCATTACTTAGCATGATGTAAAACAAAACCCTGGCTTGGGCACAGCCCAGAAACCTCTGCCTGATCTTCCTCGCCTGCAGGAGAAAGCTCCATCCCCATCCCACGGAGGCTTGAGTGGGGGAGCAAGAGGGCCTGGCCCTAGCTCTGCATCCCGCCTGGAGGACCAGCTGCCCTTCTGGGTGGGGGCTTAGGAGGGAAGGGAGGCTTGGAGGAGCCCTTGGGGCCCCATGGTTCAGGGGTTTATACTCTGGGATTTGATAGGAAAGTTGTTTGCAACCCACCAGGGCCACCAGGAGGGAAAGACTCAGAGTCCGGGCACCCCCTCTCAGAAAATGACCCTTGTCCCTCTTTCCATCTGTCTGCATGAAACCTTCACTTGGAAGTGTGATTTGGCTGAGTAGGATAATGAAGAGGATGTTTAGGGAAAATGTCAAATTGAGGTTAAATTAAACTTTTCAAATTAATGTTAAACCACTAACATCCACTAAGTGTGTGTTTGTGCATGAGCGAGAGGAAGAGAGAGAGAGAGAGAGATTGTTTGGGAAAAGTGGCTTGGAGTGCAGAAAGAGCTGTTATCTGAGAATGAGACCACACAGGCATGAGTCTTAGCTTTATCACGTCCACCAGCCTCTGAGCCTCAGGTTTACTCTTCTCTGAAGTGGGGGAAATGACAGAGGGCATCTTGGATTCAACAAAGCTTGAGTCATTCCTACCACATGCCAGACAACACGTGGGAACTTTTCAAATATATGGACTTAATGCAGGTCACACATAATTCCATTTGGTGGAGATGTCACCCATTTGTGGGTGTGGTTATGGAAAATGAGTTTCAGGGATTTTCATGGGGTAGCAGACTGGATCTCCTGGATGGTACATCTCCACTACACCATGATTGCCCCAGGCTGTGTTAAGTCTATACATCATTCATTCCTTCACTCACTCATTCATTCAATTCAGATACTTGTTGAGTGCCTATAATATGCCAGGCACTGTTCTAAGTGGGGGATTCATTGGTAAATAAGACAGATAAGGTCCCTGCTATGGTCTAGAGAAGAAAGGTTATAAACAGATAATAAGGCATAAGGCAAGAATAAAATAAAATGGAGCAATAGAATTCCCTGAATAAAATAAAATGGGGTAATAAAATAAGAGTGAATTCAAGGGCCATTACTTAGAAGGGACATGGCCTCCTTCAGAACAATATTATTAAAACACAGTCTGGATCTTTCTGCCTTTAAGGGACAAATGTGCTCTGCCAAGTGTCCAGAGACTCTGGAAGCTTATCTTTATAACCACTCCAAGCTGCTTGGTGCCTCTCCCAGGCATTTTGTTCACTGTGATAGCTGTGTGTCTTCATCTTCAAAAGATCAGATAATGAGATTGAGAGGCCACCAGACAAAACAAAATACATGGTTTTATGCCAATTTGAACTCAGTTTAGAAAGAAACATAAGGCATCATCTAAATAAACCCTGTTTTTTTTTTTCTAAATGAACGGTCGTGTGTGTGTGTGTGTGTGTGTGTGTGTGTGTGTGTGTGTGATGTTTCTTCCAGTTAGCACAAGATGCTCTGTGGCCACCAGAACTCACTGATGAGTTTCAGTGTCATTGCTCCCCCAGCCCCTTCTCCGGCCATCACATCCTACCTACTGAGATCTAGAAAGAATTCATCAAGAGCTGAGGATCAAGGACATCATGATCTTGGTGGGGAAGGTGGGGGGGTACTCAGTTGAACTCTGGCCCCCAGTTGCCGACTCAGATTCACCACTTCTCAGACCCTCCCCGAGGCCACCAGGCCTCATACCTGTCCTAACTCAGGAGCAGAAAAGAGCTCTTAGCCACTTGCCAAATTGGGGGCCCACCTCTCATTGTCTTCAGCCTCGTTCACTTATGATTCATGTTACTTCTGAGCTCAGCTGTTCAGTTGTATCTGACTCCATGTGACCGTATGGACTGAAGCCCGTCAAGCTCCTCTGTCTATGGAATTTTCCAGGCAAGAATACTGGAGTGGGTTGCCATTTCCTTCTCCAGGGATCGAACCCACTTCTCTTGTGGCTCCTGCTAATTTCCATGGCCCCAGCTAACACAAAAGGCAGCCTGGTGCTCGCTTTCCTGAACTGGCTCCCATATCCTCAGTGTGCAGTGCTGATGCAGCAGAGATTTTTCATGCTAGATGGGACCTGAGAAATCTTGTTGCTCAGCAGTTTGATTTGACTTATGCATTAACTATTTAATTACTTAATGGGGTTTTGGCCACCAAGCCCTTTGTTGAAACAAAATTTCGCAGAGTTCCAAAATGTAAAACAGATACTAGCGGGTGGGGGGCTCAGAGTCCCTCCTCTTGAGCCCCCTTCTCCCTGCTGCAGCCTCTAGGGAGACCCTCAAAATGCCCCAGCTCTTCCCAGGAGCCCCATCTGGAAAACGCCCATCTCCTTCCAATCCCCTCCAGTTCCAAAAGGGCCAGGGCCCAGTGAAAGTTCCCGTTTGCAGTGGCCAGTTGCTAGGAAATAGGTAAGTGATTCATTCAGTGCAGAAAGTAAAAGGAATAGTGGTGGAATGGGGAGGTGGCTAGTGTGGGAGGGTCATGGCAGAATTGGGGGGTTGGCCCGAGAAGTGGGATCCTCCGGGTTAGAAGGAAGCCGTGATCCGATTGCCAAGGAGCTCCACGTGCGCGGCACACGAGTGCCGGGAACTCGCCGAGTGAGAGCCGTGATGACAGCTCAGTAATACATTCATCCCCAGGTGCTCTTCGGCGTGTTACGGCGTTTGATATTTTTATTTAACTGGAAGCGGTTGATCTGGTGCATGTGAGGCAAGGAGGCTGGGTCTGCTGTTGGCCGCCCCGTTGGTCGTGCCTCCCCTCCCCACCCAGAGGGTTCCTGGCCTCTGAGTGCTACAGGCAGGGCGCCAGCATCACTCTCGCCTCATCCCGAGATGCTCTGGGCTTCATCTTAGTTTAACAACCTCTTGGAAAGGGTTCGGTCCCAAGTCTCAGTGCAAGAGAGACACACAGGGTGGGGATGGGGGGAGTGCCTGGGCTAGGAGGCGATCCTTGGGGGTGAGACAGCTGTGTGCCCCAGGTAAGTTTCGTAACCCCTCTGGGCCCTTACATAAAATGAAGTTGACAGCAATGGTGTTTATCTCGCAGAATCAATGTGAGGACCACAGGAGGCAAACCTGTATTTAGATCAGTAGCCCAGTGAAAATGAATTGTTCTTACTATTCCTGCCTCACACCTAGTGAGTCCCCTTCCCCCACTTCTCAGTAAAGGAGACCAAAATTGCCTGAACATTTAACTGCAGTAGGGTTGCCTTCTGAAGATCATTTGGAAGAATTTAATGGAGAAAATTCTACTGCTGGCTAACATGCACGCGCCCAGTGCTGTCTGCCGAGTGCTTTGTCTGCATTTTGCCATTTAACTTTCACACTAGCCTGATGAGACTGGGCGCATAAATTCTCTTTCTCTTTTGGAGATGAGGAAGCCAAGGCTTGGGGAATTTCAGGAATTTGCCCACAGCCACAGAGTCAGCACGCAGGGGAGCCAGGACTAAAATCTGAGGATTTGATTCTTCTGGATTTCTGTTTGCCTGTCGTCTTGGTTCTCTTTGATTTTGATGTTTATTCTTTTTTAAATATTCGTTTTTATTTGTTCCGGGTCTTAGTTGCAGCACACAGGATTTTCATTGTAGCATGCGGGATCTTTAGCTGTGGCATGTGGAGTCTAGTTCCTCAACCAGGGATCGAACCCAGCCACTGGACTACCACGGATGGCCCCTGCTCCTTCGAGTTTTCGATGTAGAGGACATAGGTACCAAGGATCACAATGGATGCTGTTGGAACAACTCAAAGGCACAAGTCAGGGTGGGGGCCAAACAGAGGCTTGTGATTCAGGGGCACAGAAGCAGCCTAACTGCCCCCTGCCGCTTCAGAGCCCCAAGAATCACGCCAGGGGGCAGGGGTGCTGGGGAAAAGTGGCAGTGAGCCAGCCTGGGACACCTTCTTCAAGACAACGTAATGATTTAGTCTTGTGGATTCTGAGATGGAGAGCATGCTTCACCGTGAACCAGAATTCCTCCTAACCTCCCTGCAGTTTAGTTTCTTCCTCCAAAAAGAAAAAAACAACCACTGAGAATAATAATTCCTGGCATAGAATATGGGGTCATAAAGTCTTCTTCCACTAAATACCGGAGGTATGCTGCAGGGTTTTGTAATGCGCGTGTACTGTCCATTACCTGTGCCATCCGGTACTATGAGAACTGCTAGTTCAGTGAGTAGGAAAACACCAGAGAACCCACCGATCCGTCCTCGAGGAACTGATTAGGATTAATTCCTAATTAACGAGGAATTTATTTTGGCGAGACAGAGTTTTTAGTGTCCTCATAGAAACTCTCCCGGTGGGAAACCCTCATTTTTGAGTAGTAAGAATATGATTGTGTTGAATGTTGATCCACAGCCGCCCTTTGGATGAAAGAGGGAAGGAAGCTCGGAGGTGTTGGGCTCAGTTCCGAGGCCCACTCACCTGCCTGAAAGTGGCCGAAGGCAGGCTTGGTCCCTGGTCTGTCTGTGGACACTCCGATGTTTTCACGACACCACGTGATCCCGCTGGGGCTCTGGCCATTGGGAGAAAGAAATAGCGAAGTGGGTCTGATGACTTGGTGCTTGTCCATCTTCTTCAGCCTGTATCCCGCCTTAGCACTGTGACTGGCCTGTCGGGATCTTGGTTAAATGTGTCCCAGAAAGAAATGTCCAGCACTGCTCAAGTCTCTCTCCTGACCATACCCACCGGAGTGGTTCCTGGGTCGCCCTGAGGAGGCAGTTTGTTAGGTACCTTTGGCCCACCTGCTTGATGCACCCATCTGTGGCTGCCAGGCAGACAGGAATCCTTATCCACATAGCAGCCGAGTCTTGATACAGACAAGCGTCTCTCCCAGCTCAGCCCCTGCAGATGGGCTGCTAATCCAGCTCTCCCTGCCAACGGGCCGACTCTACGGTTGATTAGGGTAATGAGGCTTATGCAGGCTTCCTCTGTTCCTCCCCATCTTCTTGGCTCTGAAAGTTAGCCCACTGTCTATCAATACTGTCTGGCACCAGAAGAAAGCCCCTCTCCCTTCCTGCACCCAGCATCTGGTTGCCTGGAAACCGGGACAGAAGCCTCGAGCATCTTAGGTTTCTTTTTAATTTCCCTGCCAGGTCCTGAAAAGCAAGCAGTGTTTGTTTTAAGCAGAACCTCTGCACTGTGGAGACTTGCCTTAACCTTGCCCGGGATGATTTCATCAACCTGCGTAAATATGATGCGAAGCAGCAGAACAGTCACCCAGGCTCAGTGTCATTTGGTTATCGGGGCACAAAGTCATAATTAACAGTGAAAGCCGAAGATGGATTGTTTCAGAGGGAGCCAGGACGAGGCTTAACTCGTGCACGTCTGTGTGTGTGAGTGTGGTACGTGCACCCAGGCACATGTGTTGAAATTGGCAGCTTTGTGAATTGCAGCCTGCTGTAGCCACATGTAGAAAGGAAGAGAGTTTTCCTTTTTCCAAAAGAACAAAAGCCCATCTTGAAAATAAATGTCTTTCAAAAGTCACACAATTCGGAGAAAAGGCTCCAAGGCTGGTTGTCTCACTCTCAGCCTGTGCTTCAACAGCAGTGCAAACCATCTTCAGAAAAGGGCCAGGCAGAGGTGAGGATTTAAAAAGTCACAAATGGAAGAACGCCCCTCACCCCCCAACCAATCCTTTGGCTTAACACTGAGAGGGCCTACCAGAGTTTAGGACTAAACTTGGCACCTCGCACTTTGAATGTGTCTTGGCTCACACCACCTGGAAGCTGTGTGTTCAGGACACCGAGAGGCATTCCTTTTGGGGTGAATGGGATTGGGCTTTCTGTCTTGTCAAGGCTGCCCTGTGTTTCTTGCCCAAAAGAAGAAACCTTTTGTAGAACCATTCAATCAGACCCCACTGAGCTAGCCACTTCCTAGGGATTATGAGCTAAGCTTCTTGCCTCTGGCTACCCTCTTGCCACCATAAATGATGTCCCATTTTACAGATGTGAATGGAGAGACCCAAAGTGGCCAAGCATCTTGCCTGAGATTACTCAGCTAATAGGCAGTGCAGTCAAATCTGAACCACAGAGCTTACTCAGGAATCATTAAAAGAAATATTTTATCTGACTTCCTGAACCTAAAGATCTTTCAAGGAGATACTGGCTCTTTAAGTTGACAGTCTCTTGGAAAATTCTTATCACTCCATGAATAAACTGAAATAGAGCTAATAATAGATAGGTATGTGGCATGTCTGAAAAGATCTATGTGCCATATCTTGCTGGAGGTTTTTTTTTTTTAAGGATGGCTTAATGTACTTTTTGCCAAGAGGTTGAAGCGTGGAATATTTTCACTGGATAACTAAGCCCTAACCATGTTTCCTCATCCCATTAATTTCCTGGACTTCCTTCCTGGTCTCTGTGTTTTGGGGAGTTCTGTGTGTTTTGTGATATTTCACTCAACACTGGTTTCTCTCCTTGTTTGAAGAATATTTAGAGGCAAGCATTTGAAGACAAGGACTCATATGCTTTCCCCTGATCAGTGGAGGCAGAGTTGTCAATATTCAGCCTCAACAAGTTGCCAATATTCAGCCTCAGCCTTAGGTTCAAGTCTTGACTCTGCCAGTTTCTTGCCTGTATGACTTGGAGCACCAGGACAACCCATCCAAGCCTCAGTTTATAATCTGTGAAGTGGGCATGTAATGGTCCTGAGTTATTATAAAGAAGTATTAATGGGTAAAGTGATGAGCACAATTCCTAACAAATAGAGACTCGATAAAGAGGAGCCACTCTGTTACCAACAGGGAGGTCGTGAGGTTGTGGGATAAGTCAGGACCAAAAATTAGAAATTCCTAATCCTAGGAAGAGGCCCTCCTTATACAAAGAGTTTCGTCACTGATCCTGGTCTCATGACTCCTATAGTCTTTAAATTTTTAATATACTTTTAAAATAATTCTGACCTGGAGGAAAATATCTTCATAGCCCCATTAGTACAGATGGATGTTATACACATAAGGTGAGTCTTGAGCTGTGTACTCAGTCATGTCCAACTCACTGCGACCCCATGGACTAGAGCTCACCAGGCTCTTCTGTCCATGGGATTTTCCAGGCAAGAATTCTGGCATGGGCTGTCATTTCCTCCTCCAGGGCATCTTCCCAACCCAGGGACTGAACCCTCATTTCCTGAGTCTCCTGCATTGGCAGGCGGATTCTTTACCACTGAGTCACCTGGGCATGTGGTAAGGTCTATGTTTGAAGTCACCATATGGATTTCAGTG
The DNA here is from genome assembly GCA_006408675.1 of Madoqua kirkii. NCBI lineage: Eukaryota > Metazoa > Chordata > Mammalia > Artiodactyla > Bovidae > Madoqua > Madoqua kirkii. The sequence continues at coordinate 32,822 of SJYC01118877.1, forward strand.
AAAGAATTTGAAATAGCCTTAAAGGAAAAAAAAAAAAGGGAAATAAAATAGAAAGTCTACCACAGAATCCTCACAGAGAAATATTCCTTCTGCTGGTTCCCATTCATTCAAAGGTAGCAAGAAATGAGGTGACTGTGTTAAGAGCAGGAAAGCTGTCAGTGCTAGGGGGTCAGGTCTTCTGATTTCTGTGTACAAAGCAAATCTTTAACATTCATGACCATTTTTCATCTTTTCAGCCTTTGTGCTTTCCTGGGCAAAGGTTAATTGGGCCCCAGTGTGTTTTGGGGAGGGTGTTAAGCATTAAGGGATACAACCCACATAAGAAACAGACCCTCCCCTTTCCAAAGGTTTGTTTGCGGGCCCAGCTGCCTTCTCACCCATCCCTGTGGATTCTGCTAAGCCTCCTCATCTGGACCAGCTCTCCTCAATGCCCTGGCCTCACACAGTGGGGACTGGGCTGGAATTTACACCTCTGTGCTTTTGGCCGAGTTCAGATTCTAGGGCTGTGAAAGGCTCCATCCAGCTGCCTGCTCCCACTGTCTCTCCTCCAGGACCCTCATTACCTTGTGAGTCCCCACTGTACCTGTTCCACCTTCCCCCTGACCCATCCCTGGAGCTCAGTAGAAAGATAACCATCTTTCCATAGAAAGATAACTCTTCTTGCCTTTGTCCTTTCAAATTCTCTCTTATCTTCCCTACCTCAACCTCTCCCAGATAAACCCAGCTCAGCAACCTGCAAAGAGGATAACTTCCTATGTTTCCCTTCGCAGGAAACTGTAGTGGAGTGTTAGTAACTCAGTAATGTCCGACCCTTTGCGACCCCATGGACTGTGGCCCATCAGGCTCCTCTGTCCACCAGATCCTCCAGGCAAGAATACTGGAGTGGATTGTCATTCCCTTCTCCAGGGATCAAACCTGGGTCTCCTGCACGGCAGGCAGATTCTTTACTGTTTGAGCTACAGGGAAGATCCGCAGAAAACTGATTTGTATTTTAATGCAAGTTTCCTGGAACCTTGAAGACCATTAGAGACACCTACAGGATTGAGTCTAGGCGCCTCAGCCTAACACATCTGGGCTCATAATTTTAAACATATGCTTTGTTTCAGATCAGCCCATCCACCAGCCGGCCGCTCCATTCCTGCCAGCCTTCCCCTTTGCCGCACACTTAGCACCTTCTCCCCACAGCTTCCCATTCTTCAAAATAAAAGCAGCCGTCCTCACTGCCACTGGGGGAGGAGCTTCGGATGAGCTGACAGTGATAACAGCTGCGGTCCCAGCCATAAGCCCTCTTTGCTCTCATTACCTCTGATTCTCAGAGCCTGTGAACCGTGGGGCCACTGCTTCCGCTTGACGGAGGAAAACACTGAGGGTGCAGAAGGACTCAGTGCCTGATCTGAAGTCACATAACTAGAGGCGAAGCCAAAATTCAGATCCAGGGTCACATGATTTTTATCCATCACACTATACCTCTGACCGGGATAGCAGAGACCTTGAGAGCGTTAGACAGTTACTAGAAACCAGGCACCGGGCTTTCCATGCACTTGCACTGACTGTCCAGAGAATCGAACGTGGAGGCACTAACCTCACACTCTTGGTAAAATGAGGAAATGGAGAATTTGAGTAACCTGCCGATGCCGAGAGTAAGGGTGATGCACCCTGTGCCTAGCCACCACTTCTTGTTTTTGCAGTTGACTCACTGTGACTTTTGGCAAGCCCCTAACCTCTGGAGGAGGAGGGGAGTTTTTTCGTCTGACAAATGCAGTCGTTGGCCTGGAAAATGGCTAAGGTCCCTCCTACGGTCTCCACGCGGACAACCCTGTGATGAGATGGGGAAGTGGAGCCAGCCTGGCCAGCCTCCCGTCTGTACTCCTAGGGTTTATTTACGCTCTGTGTCTCTGGCGACAACAAGTAGGCCATATGGGCTGCCCTGGTATAGGACGGGCTCAGTGACAGCCCGGGGAGGCGAGGTTCTGCTGCCCCTGAAGCAGGGAATCTGGTCCTCCATGGTGCCGGCCTGCTGGGGGATCGCAGTCCGTCTCTGCACCCTGGACAGGTACCGGTGGGCAGCTGCTCTGGTGAAGACAACCCCACCCCACGGGGCAGAATCTTCGCTGGCTGGCTCTGCTGCTTTTATCGCCTCATTATCTCTCCAGTCAAAAATCACGAGGGCTGCAGTTTTGGCTGCAATCTGTTAACTTGCCAGCTCTCAGGGGCTCAGCTCTGGCTGAACCAAGCAAATTACGCTCTTCTCACCTTTCTCTAGCACCATCTTATTGCACGTGCCCAGAGCTTACAAATTAAAGATACTCTTTTCTTCCTTGTCCCCAGTTTCACCAATGGCACTACTCTATTGTAAGGAGATGGAGTATCAGGGGAAATTTTGTAAATACTAATGCGTTGTGCTCACATCCATTGCTTTTTGGTTTGTTTGCTGTTGTCGCTGTCAAGCAGAAATGCCCCCCTGCCCTGAACACTCTGAAGCTGAAGGCTCAAGCTTTAACCTGCAGGGCCCCATGGATAATACTTAGTTCAGTTCAGTTCAGTCACTCAGTTGTGTCTGACTCTTTGTGAACCCATGAACTGCAGCACGCCAGGCCTTCCTGTCCATCACCAACTCCTGGAGTCCACCCAAACCCATGTCCATCAAGTTGGTGATGTCATCCAACCATCTCATTCTCTGTCGTCCCCTTCTCCTCCTGCTCTCAATCTTCCCCAGCATCAGGGTCTTTTCCAATGAGTCAGCTTTTCACATCAGGTGGCCAAAGTATTGGAGTTTCAGCTTCAACATCAGTCCTTCCAAAGAACACTCAGGACTGATCTCCTTTAGGATGGACTGGTTGGGTTTCCTTGCAGTCCAAGGGACTCTCAAGAGTCTTCTCCAACACCACAGTTCAAAAGCATCAATTCTTCGGCACTCAGCTTTCTTTATAGTCCAACTCTCACATCCATGCATGACCACTTAACAGATTGCTTATAGATCATGTGTTAGCTCTCCCAGAATCTAAGCTAAAGGGAGTGGACCTGTTTCACAGTAATGTACATAGATGAGCTGGCTTTTGAGCCTGTGACAAGTGCTGAGGGCGCAGTGTGACATCTTTACAGAACGGTAAATCTTGCTTACTTTCCTGAACTAGGTTAAAGGACTACTTCATTTCCAAATCCTCCAGCAATACCTGGAAAAACTATTGGAAATTTGTTTCAAAAACTTGGGATTGTCCCAACACTTCTGTTTTTAAAAGGTTGAAAACACCAGGAGAGTTGTTTTTCTTTCTCTGTGAAGAGGAGGAGTTCCATCTTGTAATAATGTTGTTGAAAAGAAAGACAGAAAGACAAGAAAAGGAGAAAAGGGTAAAGAAAAAAAATAACTGCATCTGACCTAAAGAGGCACCCACACCAGACCTCACACTGGCTCTGTTTCTCTTCCAGGTGGGGCGCCCTTTCTTCTCTCCCAGAGCTTGTGGTTTACCCCCAGAGGTGCTGAGCAGCTGTGCCCGCGGCACCTTCTGGACTGTATCATGTACAAGGGACAAAGTATGTTAACAGCACATGTAATTGCAACTGCAGTGATTATCCCTAGTGAACCTGATCTTGCGGCAGCCTGATCGCTGGAACCTCCTTCACACAACCCAGAAACGCAGCCTCAGCCCCGTGTCACCTTGTGCTGTGGGCCTAGATTTGACGGCGATGATGAGATTAGCACTGTTTGCTTAGTTTCGTTTTGGATTTGTGCTAGCTCATATAAGATCAGCCTCGTTTGATGGTTGCAAGATTTTTTCCAGTGACGGCTCTTGGAAATCACTTGAAAAGGCTGACTCTAGGGTTCTGTGTATGCCCAGGATCAGGGGGGCATTGAGGAGAGGAGGGAGCAGGCAGGACCAGCCTGGGCAGCCAGGCCTGGGCAAGGGGTAAGGCACACAGCTGGGCCAATCGGCTCACAAATGGGTGAAAGGATACGGTCCCCACAATCCAGGAGCTGGCAGACAATCAAATATATTGCAATCATGGCTAGCGTGGAGTTTTGTAAAAGAAACAGTGGGTACATAGAAGTATCGGGGTCTGAATGGATCCAGGGGATCAGGGAGAGGGTCAGGGAGAGGTTGACCACAACCAGATGGACAAGTGATGAGGGCTTATTAAATAATTGTAGTGCCTACCATTTATCATGCACTTGCTAAATGCCAGGTGCTGTACTAGCAATATAGGGTAAAATAGCATAGCATAGCGTATAGTGTAGCGAGTATTGTGTAGCATAGGGCATTATAGTGTAACGCAACCTCTTAGAGTAAGGTTGAGTGTGGTTTGCTGTAGCGTAGGACAATGAAGTATAACGCAACCTCTTAGAGTAAGGTTGAGTGTGGTATGGTGTAGCATAGTTAGCATAGTGTAGCACAGTGCAGTAGAGTGGAGTGGAGTGGAGTGGAGTATTATAAAGCATAAGGTAGGGCCAGACAGTGCAGTGGGGTACAGTAGAGTATACTATATAGTAAAGCTTAGTAGAGTGTAATAAAGTATAGTATAGGACAGTACAGTATCACATACTATAGTACAGTTTGGTAGAGTATAATAAAGTATAGCATGGTACAGTAGAGTATCATATACTATAGTACAGCTTAGTAGAGCGTAATAAAGTATAGTAAGGTATAGTACAGTACAGTATAGTATGAAAGTGAAAGTCACTCAGTCATGTCCAACTCTTTGTGACCCCATGGACTATACAGTCCAGGGAATTCTCCAGGCCGGAATACTAGAGTGAGTAGCCTTTCTCTTCTCCAGGGGATCTTCCCAACCCAGGGATCGAATCCAGATCTCCAGCACTGCAGGTGGATTCTTTACCAGCTGAGCCACGAGGGAAGCCCCACAGTGTAGTACAGTACAGTATCATATACTATATACAGCTTAGTAGAGTATAATATAGTATGGTATAGTACAGTACAGTATAGTACAGTATCATACACTATATACAGCTTGCTGCTACTGCTAAGTCTCTTCAGTCATGTCCGACTCCTGGCGAGCCCATGGATTTGCCAGGCAAGAGTACTGGAGTGGGGTGCCATTGCCTTCTCCAATATACAGCTTAGTAGAGTATAATATAGTGCAGTACAGTTCAGTGGAGTATGGTATAGTGCAGTGCAGTATGGTACAGGATCATATACTGTAGTGCGGTTTGCTGCTGCTGTTAAGTCGTGTCAGTCGTGTTCGACTCTGTGTGACCCCGCAGACGGCAGCCCACTAGGCTCCCCAGTCCCTGGAATTCTCCAGGCAAGAACACTGGAGTGGGTTGCCATTTCCTTCTCCAATGCATGAAAGTGACAAATGAAAGTGAAGTCGGTCAGTCATGTCTGACTCTTAGTGACCCCATGGATTGTAGCCCACCAGGCTCCTCCATCCATGGGATTTCCCAGGCAAGAGTACTGGAGTGGGGTGCCATTGTCTTCTCTAATATACAGCTTAGTAGAGTATAATACAGTGCAGTACAATTTAGTGGAGTATAGTATAGTGCAGTACAGTATGGTATGGTATCATATACTATAGTGTGGTTTAATGGAGTAGACTCCCTGATGTTCAAGCTGGTTTTAGAAAGGGCGGAGGAATCAGAGATCAAATTGCCAACATCCGCTGGATCATTGAAAAAGCAAGAGAGTTCCAAAAAAACATCTATTTATGCTTTATTGACTATGCCAAAGCCTTTGACTGTGTGGATCACAATAAACTGTGGAAAATTCTGAAAGAGATGGGAATACCAGACCACCTGACCTGCCTCTTGAGAAATCTGTATGCAGGTCAAGAAGCAACAGTTAGAACTGGACATGGAACAACAGACTGGTTCCAAATAGGAAAAGGAGTACGTCAAGGCTGTATATTGTCACCCTGCTTATATAACTTATATGTGCAGAGTACATCATGAGAAACGCTGGACTGGAAGAAACACAAGCTGGAATCAAGATTGCCGGGAGAATCAGATATGCAGATGACACCACCCTTATGGCAGAAAGTGAAGAGGAGCTAAAAAGCCTCTTGATGAAAGTGAAAGAGGAGAGTGAAAAAGTTGGCTTAAAGCTCAACATTCAGAAAACAAAGATCATGGCATCTGGGCCCAGCACTTCCTGGCAAATAGATGGGGAAACAGTGGAAACAGTGTCAGACTTTATTTTTTGGGCTCCAAAATCACTGCAGATGGTGACTGCAGCCATGAAATTAAAAGACACTTACTCTTTGAAAGAAAATTTATAACCAACCTAGATAGTATATTCAAAAACAGAGACATTACTTTGCTGACTAAGGTCCGTCTAGTCAAGGCTATGGTTTTTCCTATGGTCACATATAGATGTGAGAGTTGGACTGTGAAGAAGGCTGAGCACCAAAGAATTCATGCTTTTGAACTGTGGTGTTGGAGAAGACTCTTGAGAGTCCCTTGGACTGCAAGGAGATCCAACCAGTCCATTCTGAAGGAGATCAGCCCTGGATTTCTTTGGAAGGAATGATGTTAAAGCTGAAACTCCAGTACTTTGGCCACCTCATGGGAACAGTTGACTCATTGGAAAAGACTCTGATGCTGGTAGGGATTGGGGGCAGGAGGAGAAGGGGACGACTGAGGATGAGATGGCTGGATGGCATCATGGACTTGATGGATGTGAGTCTGAGTGAACTCTGAGAGATGGTGATGAACAGGGAGGCCTGGTGTGCTGCGATTCATGGGGTCGCAAAGAGTCGGACATGACTGAGTGGCCGAACTGAACTGAATATAGTATAGTGCTGTTCAGTATAGCATAGTATAGTATCATATACTATATACAGCATGGGCGGAGGACCCTGATAGGCTGCAGTCCATGGGGTCACTAACAGTCACTTTCACTTTTCACTTTCATGCATTGGAGAAGGAAATGACAACCCACTCCAGTATTCTTGCCTGGAGAAACCCAGGGATGGGGGAGCCTGGTGGGCTGCCGTCTCTGGGGTCGCACAGAGTCAGACATGACTGAAGCGACTTAGAAGCAGCAGCAGCAGCAGCAGCAGAGTATGATATAGTATGGTACAGTGCATTATAGTATAGTACAGAAGCATATACTATATACAGCTTAGTAGAGTATAATATAGTGCAGTACAGTTTAGCGGAGTATATTATAGTGCCGTGCAGTATGGTGCGGTATCAACTACTCTAGTGCGGCTTAGCAGAGTGGCATAAGGTACAGCCTGGCCTAGCAGAGTGGAGTGGCGTACAGCGCGGTGTGGTATGTGTAGTGCCGCACAGCAGACACAGCGCAGCGATGTAGAGAGCCACGCAGTGCCGGGGAGAACGGCGCAGCCTGGCTGGTGCAGTTCGCTGCAGTATCGTGTGGCGTGGGACAGCACAGTGCCGCCCAGTGTGATATAGTGTCACACAGCATGAGGGAGGAGCCAGGACTTCACCCGGACAGGTAAGTCCCCACGGCCAGTCCCCTGACCACTGCTGACTATTGCGTGCTTTTCATATGCATGGCAGTAGTCCCTGGAGGGGGACAGCAGTCAGGCATGAGAGGGGCACTGGCCGCAATCGGAGGACGTCTGAGGTTGGCATCCTAGATGACAGCCACAGCCTCTTAGCTGCTCCCTCTCCAGGCCCTGCCAGCCAGGCACACAGCCTCACAGTGCAGGTGACAGGAAACTCCCGCATAGCGGAGTCTCTGCAGCACCCTCCTCGCAGGCCATCGGCTTTGCTGGAAGAACACCAGTAGCTTCAGTTCCATTCTCCCGAGGATGTAGGCATGAGGGGTCAACCTCCTGCCTCTCACCCTTAACCCTGAGCAGTCAGGGGAGGGCCCGGAGCCCGAGGCGGGAAGGGGTCTGCCACCAGGTCTCGATTCCCTCCAGCACTGCGGCTTGGACACTGGAACGTTCTTGTCCCTGGCTCCTCCTGGGATGTAGAAACTGGAGGAGACGGGCAGTTAGAAAATGAAAAATGAGGCCCAGAAGCAATTTTCCTCATGGACTCTGGCCCCAGAGCATCAGTCTTTGCTTTGGATGCAGGTCCTTGTCTGGTCTATTCTTAATTTATTCTCACGGATCTACCCAAGTGTAGTTAAAGTTCATGGAAAGGGAGATAGTGGGGAGCAGGGAGCCAAGGGCCCGAGGGGCTGCCAGGGAGCGGCAGACAGACCTGGAGGTGTGCAGGCTGGGCTCCTGACCTGCCATGTGCTGAAAGTAATGGTTCTACACAAAGCAGTCATCCTTAGAAGGACACGTGGCTGTGCCCACAGCTCCTTCCCCAGGGCTTCCCTGGGGAAGCAGGGCTGGCCCTACCTGCCCACGCCCTGGGAGAGCTCTGCCTTTGACTCCCTCTGACTAGCTTTATCCTGAGTCATTCAAAAGGTGCAGGAGAAATGTTTAAGTGGGATCCACAGTCAAAGAGGCCACCAATGCCCCCTGATGCGAAGAGCTGACTCATTGGGAAAACACCCCAGCACTGGGAAAGATTGAAGGCAGGAGGAGAAGGGGATGATCGAGGATGAGATGGTTAGATAGCATCACCAACTCAATGGGCATGAATTTGAGCAAACTCTAGGAAATGCAGGGAGACAAAGAAGCCTGCCATGCTGCACTTCATGGGGTCACAAAGAGTTGGACACAGCTTAGAGATTGAAGAATAGCAACAACAGTTCCAGAGGAGCCCAGACAAGAGCAATCTGTGCTGATGCAGGTCCAGTTGTGTTTATATTGGAACAGATGCGGGTTCTTCTTTGATGCTGGGCTGGTTCTCCTCCACCTTATTGCCTGAGAGTAAGATGAATAATGAGAGCGATTAGAGAGGATGACAGCCCGGACCCCTGGAATCCTATCACCGATCCTTCGCACCTGTCACCTGAACCCCGTAATGATACCTCCCAGTCCCTGCCTACCTCACATGCCCTCCCTCAGCCTGCAAGCGGCTGCGAAGGCAGATGCTCTGACACGCCCGTGATGGTACAGCTCGAGCCCTTCTGTGCCCCCTCCTCCACAAGATCAGGTCTGAGGTCTTGAATGTCTCTCTAAGTCCCCTCAAGATCCGGCCCCTCCTGGGGTCCATTCAAGCCCCTGCCCCCGGCTCACACCTGTGTTCCCTCCCACAAAGGACAACAGCCTGTACTTCCTTCCGCCGTCCTCTGGCCTCACCTCTGGCTTCAACCCACACTGCCCTCCCTCCCCGAAGTGCTTCTACAGCCTCTTCTCCCGGCCAAGCCCTACCCCTCCTTCGGCACCTGCCTCCAGGTGACTCCTCTCCCAGGAAGCCATGTGAGCCCCCTCCCCGGCCACGCCCTCAGCCACTCCCCCGTAGTTGGGGCTCCTTACTCTCTGCCCCTGTACCATCCCATGACCACTTTTATTCCCACTCAGCACAGAGCACTGACAAGCATCCTCACTGCCTGCGCAGGACGGGTGCTCGGTGAATCTTTCCAGAAGGAATGAGGAAAGAAACGAAGGGCAGAAGGGGAGGAGCCAGAAGGATGGTAGGTGGAGAGCAGAGGGGCCCCCCTGTCCACTGCCTATTACCTTATTTAAGACCAGGATTGTTGCCACTCATTTCTATATTCCTGTATTTGCTCCCAGTGGCCCCCGCAATCCTAAGAAAATGTAATTCAGACCATGTCATCCCTCAGCTAAAACACGCCAGCCTCCCTGGAAGTGAAAGGTCCTTGTGACGAGCTACAAAGCCCTGCCTGAGTCGGACCTCCCAGATCTCAAGTCACTTCTTGGATTCTCCTTCCTGCACCTTTCCCTTCTCTCTGCTCCAGGGCCACCTGCCTGCTTGCACAGGCGTGCCTTCGCTATGGGATGTGCCCTCTCCCTAGGGTGCAAAACCTGACTCTTGAGGACAAAAAAACTCTTGTGTGTACACATGTACACACAAAACACACACATATATATACAATAGAACACACATGTACACACAGGACATAGACAAATATACGATAAAATTTCATCAGGAGCAGTTAGAGGAAAAATACCTAAAAAGCCTCTGTAGGAGAGTGATAACTAAAGAAAAAGGGAGGCTTTCCCTGGTGGTCCATGGTTGTGAATCTGCCTTGCAATGCAGGGGTAGCAGGTTCGATCCCTGACTGGGGAACTAGGATCCCACATGCCGCAGGGTAACTAGGCCCGAGTGCCATAACTACTGAGGCTTGCATGCCACAACTGGAGAGTCCGAGTGCTGTGCCCCAAACCTGACACAGCCAAATAAGTACATACTTAGCACAGAAAGAAAGAAGAGTTGAGAACAGTGCCTAAATCTGCCGGGACTGACAGACCCCAGGGCCTTTGCACTTGCTGGTTCCTTGCTTAGCATTTTCTTTCCCCAGATTCTTGCCCAGCTCACTCGCTTACCGCCTTCATTTCTTTACAGGGATGTCACCTCAGTGGGGCCTTTCCTGGGCACCCCATCCAGATAGCAGCCTTTCATACTGCCTGTTTTTGTTTGCTAGTTTCTTTCCTTAACCCTAACCTATTTGGCACATGATATATTCTTGTTTATTGGCTTTTTATCCTCATCACCTGGAAGGTAGTCTTTATCTGTTTTGCTCACTGCTGTGTCTTCAGTGCCTGGAATAAGCTCCAGTGCAGAGTAGGTGCTCAATAAATACTTGCTTGATGAATGCTTGGGATGAACCTGGCACGTATGTGATAGGTGCCTAACGCAGCAGTGACCGGAAAGCCCCGTTCTTTGCAGTGGTTTCCACTTTCTTCCTAGCATGATGCGGGTAATTGCAAGTAGGCAGCTCAAGTGACCCAAAATCAGAAAGAGGAAGACAGTCTGAGATTCTGAAAACAGAACCTCACTTAACAGCCCTGGACAACTGAGAATGAACTGTGTCCTGTAGCTTAAGGGGTGACAGGACCGCCAGCTGTGCTTTGGGACACCTGGTGCTGTTGGTTTCCTTTAGAAAGGACGTCAGAGCCTGCAAGGGAAGGGATGCTGGATACTGTCCCAGCCCTGGCTGTATCATGTCCCCTACCCTGGGCCCAGGGACAACACGTGAGATGATGCCCCCACCACTGCTGATAAGCCACACTGATCAGTTCCCTGAAAGAGACTGTTCCTTTTTAAGCTTTAACCACTCACTGGCCAGGACCAGTCATCACAAACAGGATTTTGTTCTTTCTTAAGTCAAGCACAGAGAGTACTTTCTGATGGTAGTGGAAAACTTCACAGGAGAAACATTACCCAACGTTGTCATCATTTTTTTAGTGAACAAGAGTTCCCTAGCCAGGCCCTTACTAGCTAATAAATTGATGTGAAACTGCATGCCAGGTTCTCAATAAGTCAAATGTCGAAACTAATGATCATTCAGGAAAATTATATAAATGAATTGCTACAATATTATGAATTATTTATAATCCCTCACAACCTAAAAAGTCAAGGTTCATGATTAAGTTAGTCTTATAAAGAAAGGGAACCACATTCTCTCCAAAGAAAATTGTGGCCTGAGGTTGTCTAGCCAATGTGTACATGCCAACCACTTAGTAGATAATTACTTAGACCTTCAAAATCTTTATTTTGTTTCCTTTTCTTCTCTTGTAAGAGTTGTTTTTAGCTGTAAGTGAACCTTGTAAAAGGACTCTCAAACCCACCAGCCTGGATGAGTTACTTTCCTTTATTCCTTTCCCTTCCTTTTGTGTCTCTTCTTTTCAGACAGTTGTCTTTTTCTCCTCCTCTCCCCACAGTGCCCTTGTTTCTCCCGTTCCTCTACCTCGCTGTTATGTTTACTATAATCATTATTATAAATGTCTTAAAATCATAAATTGATGGAAGCTTATCATAAGAAGGAAACAGCAGCCCACTCTGCTGGTATAGGAGTTGGGGCACAGGGCTGCAGATACAAGACAGACAAACCCTCGTTTCAAACCAGAAGAAGCTTAGGAGGTTTGGAAATTCTGAGGAGATTTCTAAGGCAAGTATTCTTGCCTGGAAAATTCTATGGACAGAGGAGCTTGGTGGGCTACAGTCTATGGGATTGTATAGTTTAGCGACTAAACTATAACTACCATCATTATAAGAAACTTACAGGGAGAGGGCAATAATTCAATCACCTGGTGAGAAAATATATGTATTTTAAAAACATTTTGATGTACAGACTTCTCATTTCTTCCCGCACTTCCTTTCTTTTCCTTTTATGTTTTAAAACATGAGACTGACATCAGAACAACTTTATAACTCCTCTTTTTTCCCTACTTAACATGAGATGAAAATTTTTCCATCTCATGACGTATTCTTCCACAACATGCTGTAGGTGGATACTTTGTATTTCCATACAGAGATGAGCTATAATTCATTACAGGCTTCCCTGATAGCTCAAGTGGTAAAGAATCTGCCTGCAATGCAGGAGACTCAGGAGACTCGAGTTCAGTCCCTGGGTTAGGAAGATCCCCTGGAGGAGGAAAAGGCAACCCACTCCACTGTTCTTGCCAACAGAATCCCACGGACAAAGGAGCCTGGCAGATTACAGTCCATAGGGTTGCAGACATGACTGAACACGCCTGCAAGACAATTTGTTAAACTAGCCCTATATTGTGTTAAGTGGCTTCAGTTGTGTCCAACTCTTTGTGACCCTATGTTGTTGAGTCTTCAGGTAATCCTCCCCACCCTTTTATTGCTATAAATAATGCACTAAGGGATGTCCTCAAACGAAATAAATCTGTGCAAACTTTGGCTTTTTTGGAATACATTCCTAGAGGTGGGGTCATGGGTCATAAAGTAGGAAGGTTTTTCACTCCTCTTGGACTGATCGGTTCTCAGGAGTCAGATGCATCCCCCACCTTCCAGGACAAGGGTCTGCCTATCGAGTAAGGGAGCTTTGAAAGCTCCTCTCTCTTTGGGGGTACTGATCTTGTCCCTGAAGATATCCTTTCCCTCTTCTTTGGGGAAGCTGTGCCAGGGAGCAGTTATATATCTGTAAATCCACATTCCCTCTCCCTCTGACCTAGGGTTAGCAGTCTTCAAAACCCACTGGAAAAATTCTAGCAATGCCAAGTCCTGGCTAGAGTTGCCATGGTGACAGACAATGACAGCAACATTTTATCCACCTCCCTAAATCTTCAGAAGCTCTCAAGGCTCAGAAGATGCCAGGGGAAATTTCTGTTTATCAGCGGGTTCAGTTTAATCCAGTCCCACCCAGTTGGAGTGTCTCCTACGGACAAAGCTAATGGCCAAAAAGATTTTACCTGGATCTTATAAAAATACCACTTTCATGCTGCTTTAATGTTTGTTTGTTTTTTTTCTTTCCTCTTGCCTCTTCCCTGCTTTCAGATGTCCCCAGTAATCCCAGATTTCTAAAAGTCAGTCTAAACACACGCCTGGGACATCGACAAAAGAAGGGGCATTACAAATGTGAGAACACAGAGCAAATGAAAAAGACCCTTTCGAAACAGTTAGGAACATTTGATTATGGTCTAAAGTATTGGAGGTTGCTCCCCGCAAAAGTAAATTTAACTTACTCAGATATAAAACTGGCCTTGTGGTTACCAAAGAATAGGACTGTAATTTTCAGAGATTCATACTAAAGTATGTGCAGGTGAAATGAAGTTATATCTTGGATGTGATTTCAAATAGTTTAGCAAAGGAAAAGGAGAGAGAATACTGATGAGGCAATGTGGTCAAAGTTTTATGATGTTGGACTTCGATGATAATTTAAAAAATCATACTATTCTGCTTTGAGTGTGTTACAAAGTTTCATATTAAAAAATTAAGAAGAATAGTGTTACAGGGACTTCCCTGATGGTCCAGTGGCTGAGACTCTGAGCTCCCAATGCAGGGGACCCAAGCTCAGTACCTGGTCAAGGAACTAGATCCCACATGCTGCAACTAAGGATTCTGTGTGCCACGACTAAGACCTGCTGCAGCCAAATAAATGAATTTAATTTTTAAAAAGGAACAATGTTATGTGCCTTATATTTTTTTTCTAATGGAGCATTGTAATGATCACAAGGGGGCTTCCCAGATGCTACAGTGGTAAAGAATCCACCTGCCAGTGCAGGAGACATAGATGTGGGTTCCATCCCTGGGTCAGGAAGATCCCCTGGAGGAGGGAATGGCAACCCACTCCAGTGTTCTTGCCTGGATCATCCCATGGGCAGAGGAGCCTGGCAGGCTACAGTCCATGAGGTCACAGAGAGCTGGACACGACTGAGTGACTGAGCATGCACAATGGTCAGGAAAGAGCCTCAGAGCTCTCAGGTTTATTCTGTGACTTAATATTTTCTTTTAATTTCATTGGGGGTTGGACCACTGTTGTTTCGGAGCCCTGGCCCCAGAGTCCCAGTCCCAAGGCTACAGGGGAGGACCCCCAACGCACAATGTCAGTAGTGGGACAAAGGCTAAGATGACCCCTGACCTCCCCTCCAGGGCAAGGCTCAAGGCATGTCAACTTTTGGGTGGTTCTCAGCCTCAGTGTTACATACACCCTCAGCAATTTAACACTCAAAAATGCATTATTCACAGAGAAAAAGTTTTTACTGCAGTTTACACACACAGGGGCCTGTGAGAGTCAACCTGCTTCCTCCAGCCTCCTTTGTTCTTGGTTGCTAGGCATCCGATGGCTTTATGAGAACAATATTTACTTTTATTTATTTTATTTGGGCTTGTATTTGAAGAGTCTGGGCAGCACCCAGGATGGCGGGGCTGGAGATTTTCTAGGGGATAAAATGCTCTGTGAAGCAGTTTGTCCATGACTGCATCTTGGTGATAGATCGGTTCTTCCCACACAAGGTCAAAGTCCTGGATTGGTGCTTGGGTCTCTGTTGAAGCAGTGAGTGTGGGATTCCCACAAGAGATGTGAGTTCAAGGGGCTTCAGAATCCTGTGCAGAAATGCTGGCCAATCCACGGCCCCTTCTCAGTTATTCCACTGAGTTATTTCTTTTTTTTGCAAAAGAAATATTTTAAAATAGTCATAAATAACCATATGGAAGTAGATTGCAGAAGCCTTGCTCATTATCCATCCCCCATCCATTCCCTGTGGACCCTTTGTTATGGTCTCTGGCCTTATAGATCCCTTAGGTCCTCAGAAGTAATTCTAAGGACCTACTAGGGATGGGAGTTGGGTCATGGGACTGCAGGTTCTAGACAGACATGCCTTGGTTCCTACCCGTAAGAGGTTTGGAGCCAAGAAAATCTGAAGAGTCTCTAAGGAGTGCTCTAAAGGATGGGTTGGATTCAGAGCTAGAAGTTGTAGTCACATCTGTTTAGAGAAGTAAAGAGAAACCTCTATTGCCTCTACTCACAGCACTTTGACAAGTGTGTAGGGAGTTCCCCCATACCAACCAGTTCTCCAACTCAACAGACTGCAGCTGGGTATCCTACACTTCGAACACTAACAAGTCAGAGTCGGTGCAGACCCCTCAAGTTAAAGACTCAGCTGCACAAGACTGACCCCACTGCAGTTGCCAGTCTCAAGCTCCAAGCTGTCGTCCGTGCTTCTGACTGGCTATAAACTGGGATTCTCATGATCCCCGCCTCTCGTGTGCGATAATTTGCTGAAATGGTTCTCAAAACTCCAGGAAATGCTCATTTCAGAGTGTATCATAAGGGATGCAGATGAACAATCAGATGAAGAAGTACATAAGGCAAAGTCTGGAAGGTCCCAAGCACAGGGCTTCTGTCCCTGTGGAGATGGGGTGCATCACCCTCCTAGCTTGTGGACATGCTCACCGACAGGAAAACTCTTGGCATCCCACAGTTTAGGAATTTTTACGTAGACTTCATCACATAGGCATGATCAATTATTAACTCAGTCTTCAGCTCCTCTTTTTGCCTCTCCCTAGAGGGTGAAGAGTAGGGCTGAAAGCTCCAAGAATCTAAACATAGCTTGGTCTTTGGTGACCTGCTCCCACCAGGAAGTTATTCTGGATCCCACCAAGCATTGCCTCAGAAGAAGAGAAGAAACTCTTATCAGCCAGGAGTGGCCAAAGAGATTTAAGTGCTCTGAGTTAGGAACCAGAATCAGAAACCAGATGTTAGAACAAAACATGCTCTGAGTATCCCTTTCATTCAGGAAATACCCAGGGATTAAGGAGCTCTGTGACAGAAAGTGGGGGGAGAGACCAAATATAGTTCTCTTATTATGTCACAAGAAAGAAACAGTTAGTGAGGGCATTAGTCTTGGGACACTCCAGATAACTTTTGAGCAGGACTCCAAAGGATGCCATTGTCAGTCACTAAATCATATCTGACTCTTTGCAAACCCCTGAACTTCAGCATGCCAGGCTTCCCTGTCCTTCACTATCTCCCAGAGTTTGCTCAAAGTCATGTCCATTGAGTTGGTGATGCCATCCAACCATCTCATCTTCTGTCACCCCCTTCTTTTCCTGCCTTCAATCCTTCCCTATGTCAGTGTCTTTTCCAATAAGTTGACTCTTCACATCAGGGGGCCAGAGTATTGGAGCTTCAGCTTCAGCATCACTGCAAAGGATGGGGCAGATTTAAATAATGAAAAAGGAAGACTTACCCGGTGGTGGAGAATGAGGGGATCAGGGCCTGGGCCTTCTGCACATCTGTGGGTGTGGTGTTCGTGTCCTCTAGGAATCTTTTGGATACAAATGATAGAAAAATCTAACCCAAGTTGGCTTAGGCAAAAAGAGAATATGTATGCCCTGGTTAGATCCAGGAGCTCATAAAATGCTGAACTGTATCCCTTAGCTCTGTTCTGATTCTTGTGGACTTCATTCTTGGACCATTTTTTTTGTGGAACAAGAGGGTGGTCAGCAGCTCCAGAATCTAAAGTCTTTCAGGTTAGATGCTGAGGAGAAAAGAATACATCTCACCCTGTTAGCTGCTGGATAGGGGATTTACTCTCATGGGACAAATTCACTCCTGAAGCAGTCATTTAAAGCTGGTTTTGGAAAAGGCAGAAGAACCAGAGATCAAATTGCCAACATCCACTGGATCATGGAAAAAGCAAGAGAGTTCCAGAAAAAATATCTATTTCTGCTTTATTGACTATGCCAAAGCCTTTGACTGTGTGGATCACAATACACTGTGGAAAATTCTGAAAGATATGGGAATACCAGACCACCTGACCTGCCTCTTGAGAAATCTGTATGCAGGTCAAGAAGCAACAGTCAGAACTGGACATGGAACAACAGAATGGTTCCAAATAGGAAAAGGAGTATGTCAAGGCTGTATATTGTTACCCTGCTTATTTAACTTCTATGCAGAGTACCTCATGAGAAACGCTGGACTGGAAGAAACACAAGCTGGAATCAAGATCACCAGGAGAAATATCAATAACCTCAGATATGTAGATGACACCACCCTTATGGCAGAAAGTGAAGAACGAAAGAGCCTCTTGATGAAAGTGAAAGAGGAGAGCGAAAAAGTTGGCTTAAAGCTCAACATTCAGAAAACGAAGATCATGGCATCTGGTCCCATCACTTCATGGGAAATAGATGGGGGAACAGTGGAAACAGTGTCAGACTTTATTTTTTGGGCTCCAAAATCACTGCAGATGGTGATTACTGCCATGAAATTAAAAGACGCTTACTCCTTGGAAGAAAAGTTATGACCAACGTAGATAGCATATTGAAAAGCAGAGACATTACTTTGCCAACAAAGGTCCATCTAGTCAAGGCTATGGTTTTTTCAGTGGTTATGTATGGATGTAAGAGTTGGCCTGTGAAGAAAGCTGAGCACCAAAGAATTGATGCTTTTGAACTGTGGTGTTGGAGAAGACTCTTGAGAGTCCCTTGGACTGCAAGGAGATTCAACCAGTCCATTCTGAAGGAGATCTGCCCTGAGATTTTTTTGGATTGGAAGGAATGATGCTAAAGCTGAAACTCCAGTACTTTGGCCACCTCACACGAAGAGTTGACTCATGGAAAAGACTCTGATGCTGGTAGGGATTGGGGGCAGGAGGAGAAGGGGACAACTGAGGATGAGATGGCTGGATGGCATCACGGACTCGATGAACGTGAGTCTGAGTGAACTCCAAGAGATGGTGATGGACAGGGAGGCCTGGCATGCAGTGATTCATGGGGTCACAAAGAGTCAGACACGACTAAGCAACTGAACTGAACTGAATTGAACTGAAGCAATCACTAACCCCATAGACTGAAATTGTGCTAACTGATCTGTTCGGGTCACATGCTCAGAGAGAGATGGGAATGGTTGTTCACAGGATGTCTATGGCTCTGTAGCCAGAAGAAGGTATATCTCCTCGTATGCAAAGGAAATCTTCAGAGTATGGCCTCGGCAAGGATGCCAGATGTAATGAGAGCTCCCACTTGCAGAAGCCTGTTCAGGAACAAAAGTCCACAATAATGAGATTAAGTTGAGCAAAGACTCCTCACTCAGCTCCTGGGAGCCAGTTGTGCTCCACGAGTTCTGGGAGGGCAACTTTGGAGGGCCACACCTACCTCAGCTGGGGCTTTTCCGATCCTTCTGAGGGAAGGCTGGTTGCCTCCTGGATAAATCCAAGTCCTGGGGCTTGAGATGACTGAATTGTTCAGGCTTCTGGAGATGATTAGTCGCCCAGAAAATCAGAATACAGAGAGCCCAGGGAAGCATTCATTCAGAGTTTCTGGCCTGATATCTTGGTGGACTAGGAGTGGATTAGAAGTCCCCACCTTAGACATGCCCAAGGCAGCCACACTCTAAACAAGAGGGCACCAAGAAAGGGGGTGGCACTAGCCAGAGGCCTCAGTGCCCAAAGCCCAGGCAAGAGGGAGCCCCTTCAGGTGTCCCAGGAGCACAGCCTTGGACAGATGACAGAGTCCTGCTTCTGTGGACTCCAGTAGGCTCCCAGCCACCCCATCGGGATGCCTTTGCTCTGCAGGAGGGACCTGGAGATGGATCATCACTGCAGCTTCAAACAAATCCCCTGAAACATCAGGAAGAACTTTTGCTTCATTCCTTTTCATGGTCTTTCCCAAGCACCAGGTGTTATCTTTGACTGGAAATGGAAAATATGGGAATGAGAAGATACAGAAGGGACACTCACAGGCGGTGAGAGGAAGATGGACTTGATTTCGGAAGAAAACCAGGTGTAGGGCTGAGATTTAAATGTTTCCTTGGAAAGTTTAGAGAATGAATGCGTTGCTTTTAACGGGCACCTGGAAGTAAACAGGGAGAAGGGTCTCACCACTCAGCTGCGGAATGGGGCAGGTGGAAGAATTAGCCTTTTGCGAAGTGATACTTATCATTTTGCTTAAACCTTTTTTGGACAGAAGTATTTCAGAGTGTTTTGTACAGTGCTATGGATCCTAAAACACGAGATGTCACAGAACTGTGTATATTTTTGTCTTGGAGTTTTCATTGTGAATTCAGTTGCGATCATGCCTGCTGAAATATTTAGGATTTTTGACAAAATCAGAAATCCAAACAAGTCTATGTTGTGTCCAATTTTGTTTTTTAAAGAAAATAACCAACAAACACTTGACCGCCAGAGATAAGAGGGAACTTCTTCAGTCTGATGAAGAGCATCTATTAAAAACAAAAATGAAACCACAGCTAGCAAAATGACTGTTTTCCTTCTGAGATTAGTGCATGACAAAGATATTCATTCTTGCTGCTTCTAGTCAACATTTCACTGGAGGTTCTACACAGGAAAATTGGCCAAAAAAAAAACACCCCAAAACAAAAATAAAACGTGGCCTGGTTGAAAACGAAGACTTAAAATTACCCATATTTGCAGATGACATGATCTTATATATAGAAAACCTCAGGCATTCCACTAAAAAGCTTATTAGAACTAATAAACAAGTCCAGCAAAGTTACAGAATACAAGATAAATCTATAAAATTAATTGTATTTCTATACACTAGCAAGGAATGAAATTGAAATTAAGGAAACAATTCTATTTGCAGTAGTATCAAAGAGAAGAAAATACTTTAAAATGAATTAAACCAAAAGTAGTGCAAAACCTACACTTAAAACTATAAGAAGGTTTAAATAAATAGAAAGACCTTCTATGTTCATAAATTGGCAGATAATATTAAGATGGTTGTACTGCCTAAAGTGATCTACAGATTCAATATAATCCTTGGTCAAAATTTCAACTGCCTTTCCCCTCCAGAAATTTACAAACTGACCCCAAAATTTTTATGCAAATGTGAGGGACCCAGAATAGGCAAAGGAATCTCAGAAAGAAAAGAGAAGGTGAAGGACTCAAACTTGCTGACTTCAGCATTTACAGCAACGTTGCAGTAATCAAAGCAGTGCGGTACTGGCCTAGGTATAGACATACAGATCAATGAGACAAAATTGAGAGCCCCAAAATAACCCCTACATCTATGGTCAATTGATTTTCAAGAAGGATGCCTTTCAAAGGGGAAAGAAGAACCTTTTTAACAAATAATTTGTGGCAGCTGTATGCTGTGCCGTGCCTGCTCTCTAAGTCAGGTCCGACTCTTTGCAACCCCATAGACTGTAGCCTGCCAGTCTCCTCTGTCCATGAGGATTCTCCAGGCAAGGATACTGGCATGGGTGGCCATGCCCTCCTCCAGGAGATCTTCTTGACCCAGGGATTGAACCCAGTTCTCCCACATTGCAGGCAGATTCTTTACCGTTTGAGCTACCAGGGTAGCAACTGTATCTCAATATGCAAACAAATGAAGTCAGACCCCCTACCTCACGACATGCGTGACAAATGATCACAGCCTTAATTACTTACTACCATGTGTGGTACAACACGGGTTGCCTTACAGTCCTGGAGTTCAAAGTCCAGAATCGTATCACTGGGCTGAAGGCCAGCTGTCCACAGGTTGGTCCCTTAGCGGAGCACCAGAGGACAGTTTATTCTTTGCCTTTCTTCTGATTCTAGCAGCCATCTGTATCCCTTGGCTCTTGGCTGCCTCCCCATCTTCATAGCCAATAGCATAGCATCTTTTGACCTCTTTCATCTCTCCCACTACTTCTGTTGGCTCATCACTTTTTCCTCTTCTGTAGTTGAATCTCTTTCTGAGATTTCTAGATATCCCTTATTAACTGTCTTGTCAGAACACTTGTACAGATTACATTTAGGGT